>JZKD02S1072436.1:0-14303 GCA_000966675.3 Picea glauca | reverse complement strand
AGATCTTTGAATTTCCTTACAACAGCTTTCAGTCAATCAGATAAGTGAGAAAGCAGTAGATCGACTCCAAATCTCATGGAAGAAGAGTGACTCAAAGCAAGGAAAATAGATGACAAAAAGCCAAAAAAAACATCATTAATCCTTATAAATCAAATAATTGGAGGCTAAACAAGGACACACTAAGATAGCATAAACCATGAGCAGATGAATCAGCAAAAAGAAGACTGAGAAAAACTACTCCCAAGAATATTTTTGCAGAAAAAGGGGTAGCGCTCTGGTGTCAAGGGTACTAGAGCATTGCAACGCTCTGTGGGAGCCTGCAAGGGAGTGCCAACGCTATAGTGATAAAGGTAGGGAAGCGTTGGCCTCTCAAAACTCAAAATTTTGCCTAGAAATAAAATAAAAAAAAACTCAGGAAAAATGCAAAAATTCAGTGTGTAAGATGAATCCAAGAGCCAACAACACATCTAAGGATCAGAGACACATCATGCATAAAATTTTAAATATGAGCAAAGTCTAAAACAAGACCTAGGAAAGGAACCAAAAATCAAAGTTCCTCCCGAGTGGAGTCACCAATTTCTGTTACAGGAGAATCCCCCTAGGGACAAGTGGATTTCCTCTTGGATACTAGACTCCTATGACCAAGACAGAAAAGTGTCATTGTGGACACTGGCTTTCTTTTTCATGAAGATAAACTATTCAAAGAAGAAGAAGGAAAAAGTGTAAATACCTTTTACCGACATTTTTTCTTTCTCGATCTAGGCTGATCTTGATCTCCATGTTCTTCAGAAGGTCCTGCAACACAATGAGCAACAACAACGATACATACTTCCTACTCTACCATGATTAGATTCATAGTGGATCTATAATAGAAACAAGTTCATGAAATGTACACAAAATTTAAAGGAAACATGCCAAGCATAGATTTATATTAATGAAAACAAAGTGAAATGATTATAGACATAGATGTAGGTGCAACAGCTTCACCAAGATTTCTTTGTCCAAACCCTTTCTCAAATAATCCACACACAGAATGATGATGCTTCAATGATATCTCCCTTATGAGATCATAATTTTGATGCCTTACAATGTCTCTATCTTATTTTACCATGAGAAGGCCTCCTTATATAAGCTTGGAGAAACCCAACCACCTTAGATATTCTTGGGATAGGTTGAGGACATTTCTCCTTTAGTTTTGGATCCTCCCTAAGATCGAGCCTTGACCTCAGATTCAAATTTAACAAACTAAAGAGATGAGGGGGATTTTTCCCTGATTTTTCTCAACAATCAAAGATCTCTTGAAAAAGCCTAATGCTCCCTCAAAAGGGTACACAGATCGTTGCAACGCTCCCCCAAAGAAGGCTAGGGAGTGTTGGCACTCCTTGATAGTGTTTAGGGGAGCGCTGTCCAAATTTTCCCTAAAAAATCCCATCGCTCCCCCAAAAGGGTGCACAGAGTGCTAGAACGCTCCCCCAAAGAAGGCTAGAGAGCATTGACACTCCCTGATAGTGGGTAGGGGAGATCTGGCCTCCAAAATTGACTTTTAAGTGGTTTTCTTCATGGAAAATTATTTGTACTCTTCATCAGATGATTTATCTTCCTAAAACCAGTCTTAAGTGTGCCTGTGATGTCATTAGAGACACGACATAGGCGATATGGCAGTATGATGTTTGCGACACTTGCAACACTTGTGGTCAAGATGAGACACTTACAAAACTTGTAATGATGACACTTGTGACACTATTGAAGTGAGTGATTTTGATGTGTAACATCGAGGTAGAGGCAGGGGGGTTGTAGGACTCAGGTGTCTACAACCAGGATGGGACACAGATATGTGATTACTACACTTAGCAAAGCACGTAGACAACAATATTCATTAGTTCTTGAATCTCACTCACATCATAGATCAAACCCTTATTACAGATCAGTGTAATAACTATAAAGATCACACACTCTCAATCACTTAGCACATATCATTATCTTAGATATAGCATTCATTTATCTCTAATACCATTAAGCACTAAGAAACAAAATCAGATGCATTCATAATACATTATAATAACAACACTAAGAATATAAACAACATAAATCCCATCACATAAAGCATATCAAGACATATGATATACGTAGTTCACCCCAGTGTGGGGCTACGTCCACCAATGACTTCTTATTTATTATTAGGCTTCAATATTCTTACATTCATCTGCTCCTATGCACAAAGCCATAGAGCCAAACTCCATAGAGGACATGAGATTTGTGCACTACGCACCAGGTCCTCCTTCCCAAAATCAGGTCAAGGCATAGAGTCAACTCCTCTTTCAAGCACAAAGACTTACATACAAAGTTTGTGCACAAAGAAACCTAACAATACTTGCACTTAGCTCTGCAAGTATTAACATACTCTTGCACAAAGCCAACTAGTCATGCACTAAGCCAATCAATAACTCTTACAACATATTGTGCACATAACCAACCACACAATAGTACTTCTTACATCACCTAGCTACTTATTTATACATTTACAAAAAGGCTTAATAATGGGTAAACCCATGGGCCAACATCCCATAACCCATTACATAAACCCTAGTAAACCCTTTGATGGCTCCACAAGTCTGCAAAATAAGCGATATCCCATGATCTCAACTATGCTTAGGCGCTCTATATATCTTCGACCAACCTGTTGAAGTCCCAAAAGTGGTCAAACATGACCAATGTTTCCTCAATACTTGGTTAAGGGCCAACAGGCCCCCAACACTCACCTGTGACTCGTCTTGAGTCACTCAGATATGGGCAATGCTGCTTCAAAGGCCTCAAGCTTAGCTTGAGTTACTTCAACTTATGTCTTCAATAGAGCCTCCTGCTTGGCGAAATATTGAATCACTTGCTCTGTAATAGGCCCTTCTAGGCTTTGTTCCACTGTCACAACCACTTGGTCTAGATGCAAGCCTTGTCCTTCAATCTCTTCAAAAATTGGGCAGGCTTTGTCCTGCACCAGTTGTAGCCTCTGTGTAACTTCCATTACTCTCCTTTGGATGGAAGTAACCTGCTATTGGACTGTGCGTTGTTCCTGTGATCTCTTCATTTTCTCAACTGCAATGAATATCTTCATCTGCGCCTGCACGGTGGATGTCTGTTTCTATGCCTCCTAGAGTTGTTCTTCCAATTTCTTCAGCTCTGGGTCTTCTGCGAGGCGTTCATAGGTCTGCGCACTTCTAAGGCGAGGGTCCTGATCCTTCCAACTACACTCTTGGAAAATTCCTCCCTCTCATCAGGCACTTCTTGCGGAATGCTCGGCACTACTTGGAGCTCTAACTCTGTTACTTTTACTTGAAGTTGTTGAATGGCCTTAGCGAGCTTCCCCACTTGAATATTGGCTAAATCTTGTTCCTCTTGTGCCAAACCTGGCATAGAGCTAAGTGATTTAGTCACCTATTCTATGACCGTAGTCTTCTCTGTGAGAAACTAGTATTTTTCTTTCCGCATCATTGCTTTCTCCTCCTCAAACATCGCCCGAAGTTCATCTTTCTCCTTCTCGTAGGCAGTTATGCAAGACTGTGCAACTCACAGTTTCTCTAATACCTCCTCTATTTCTTGCTTCAAGGATTTTGTAGCCTTCTCCTTTTCTTCCTGGACACACTGAAGTCGAGCCTCTATTGCATCTTCTAGTCTTCATAATTGGGCAGGCTCATCCCCTAATTCTGTAATCTTTGATGGAGAAGGCGCAGTGGATACTGCGCAGTTCGAATGGATAGCTTGTTGTATCTCCTTTAGATCCTTCTCGATTATTTCATACAGTGTCTCTTGCTTCGCTCCATGTCTCTGCAAGATATCCTCTAAAGCGTCCTCCATGGCTGTGATGATTTTACCGACATCGTCCTCTGTGAGCACATTCTTCAATTGGGGTTTATTGGTGCGGGTCTTCTGTCTTGCCGAAGGTTTCTCTGGAGAATCCTTCCTTTTCTATGAAGCCTTTGTTCCAATAAGGGGATCCTNCCAGGTCTTAAATTTTTTATCTCTAAGACTAAAAATTTCCTTTTCCGAGATTCGGCTTTTCATAAGGTATGATCCTCGCTTTCAGTCCCAAAGTCCCGGTACCGAAATCCCGAAATGGCTTTATTTTTTAATAATAAAAGGAAGAAAACTCAATTGTTTTTAAAGTCCCGACGCACATTCTGTAAAGTTTTTTTTAATCACCATAAATTAAAACCCTAAAGGAGTTAATTAACAATATTTTAACCTTTCGGGATTCAGGTTCACTCAGAGAAATACGTTTTCAATACATATTGAATCATGAAATCTCGATCCCCGATTTCCCGAAAAAATGGAAGTTAGTTATTGATCCTGATTAATTAAATTACTAATACCAAAACTAAGGCCTAAACTAAGGCCTAAACTAATCTCATCGTGATTTCAGGATTCGGGGTTTAGTGGTGACATACCTCGTGTAAGAAAGATCCCTGAAATGCAAAGTCCTGACTCAATACCAAAACTAAGGCCTAAACTAATCTCATCGCAATTTCGGGATTCGGGGTTTAGTGGTGGCATACCTCGTGTAAGCAAGATCCCTGAAACCCCAAAATGCCAAGTCTCGACTCAAAATCAATTTTTAAAAAGAACTAAATTCATTTAAAAAAAACAATTAATGGTAATTAAACTTCTTAGGTATTTTCATTTTTCGGTTTCCGTTGAACGAGATCTTTCGAATTTAGAATTTAGAATCACCGAAATATGACCATATTAATAATGGATAGCAGGTGATTTATGTGACTTAAATGCATATCTCAGAAATATTATCTACATAAAAGGTATTAAATTCTTGGCAGCTGCGTCAGTACTTTCAATGTAAAATGAGTTAAAGAAAAATTAAAGGTCTGTGTTTTGAACCTTATTCTTGTTCTTTCTATCAGAAGTAAGTCGCATCCAGCCAATCTTATACACCTCTCTTCTGTGATAGGTTTTCATTCCAATACGAAGGTTATGGCACCAAAGAAGGGACCCAAGAAGAGTGAAGATATAGCTGAAATTTTTAGCCCAGAGGGAGATGTCATATCCGACACCACGCCACATGCTATCGACTCAATCAAATCCTGGAGACAAATCTATGAAATTCTAGACTACGAGATCAAAAATTCCCCTGGTGATTCCAAGAATCACCTTCGGGACATAGMAGAATCAGAACTTCACAAGATTGCAGCATGCCCACGGCTCATGTTGTACAACRACATGATCAGTTGGGMTTTAGAGAAGATTGATATTCCAACGAGAARCATTTTAAATGATCAAGCGGTCATTATTGACTCATTCAGACCTGAACATATCCAGGTTATGTACAAACTCTCACCCAATCCTAAATTCATTTACAATGCYGAATTTWTAGCTGAATTTCAGAGAAAGGAATGCACTGAGGTAGACCAAACTTACCCTGATTTAATCAAAGGCTGGTGGAGATGTCCATCAAAATTTAGGGCCGACACCCATGGAATTTATGCCACAACTTCTTTGAATGTGTACATGGTTTATGTAGCCATGATGTTGTGCAGACTCTTCGGAAAAAATAATCCCTGCCATTTCCCCGCAAAATGGGTGCCCTTTTTAGAGGAAGCATCAGAAGGATATAGTTTCAACTGGGACAAGATTTTATCCGATAACATAGACAAAGAGGTTTTAGATTACAATGCTGCAAGATCCCAAGGTCAACCAGTGGCCTTTTACATGTCAGCATACATCATGGATGAAATTTGTTTTATGAATCCTTTCCCCCTCATGAATTGGAGTTGGAACATAACCTGCCTCAAACCCATTCATGACTATCACTCTGAGCTGTGGGAAGAAAACGCAAAAAATTCATTTTACAAAATTTTTCATTTCGTGGTAATACCAATGCATAAAATGTTTTTTGGCTGTGACCCTCCTCTCATTTCTGAAACAGTTTCAAAAAAAATCAAGCCAATAGCAGACTGGTTCATTGAAGAAAGCTTCTCCTACATCAGGGTTTATGGGTGCTCAATCCCCCCTCATGCACTTCCAAAATTCCTCTTGGACAGATTGGTGTGTAGGAAAGTAGCACACCAAATAGTGAAAGGCGGTATCGTAATAGAGCTAAAGGTGGCTCAAAAGAAGTCCTAGCCAATCTTCCCTGTGCACATTGGGAAATTTTCATTACAAAACTTGGGTCATTCCAAGGTGGAAGCAGAAGCACTTGAAGAAGTCAAATTGTTAAATATTGAGTACAAAAGGCATGACCCTTACCAAATAGTGAAAAAACACTTGATACACTGCAATATGAAAGCATATGAACATGAGGAGTCCCCTTGGGATGACATGTTCAAAGGGACTAAGACTTATAAAGAAGTGTTAGAATGAGTACAGACACTGTTGTCCAACCTACAAGCTATCTTTTGGACCTTTCAGAAGCATAGATGGAGTGGTCTGCCCCAAGTACTACAAAGAGAAGAAATCACCCTCCCCCAAGAGCAAGAAAATTTTCCCCCAGGCTTCGAACAGGAAGCACAGAAGAAGGGCAATCCCGAAAAAATCCCACAGGATACGGAAAGGCCCCCACAAAACAAAGAGACCTTACAGAAAAAAAAAATCAGAGACCGAAGCAGAGAAAATATCTGGGAGACCTCCTAGGTCCAGTAAGCTTACTCCCCCTTCATCACCTGGTTTTGATGTCAATATGCCTAAGGCAATAGGAGGGAAAGGATATACAGAGCCAGGAATTCTCATAGCTTCCTTAACCCCCTTACAGTCCACTTTTGGATTCCCATAGATAGGATCTCTATTTGTTGATGACCTCACCTCTATCCCCATAGATGAGATTCCTCCTTCTAATTATTTTTTCAACAGAAAAAGGAAGGCCATCCTGAAACAAGAGATGCATAGGAAGGAGGGAAGTATGGTAAAAAATCATAAAGTCTTGATAGATTGACAGAATTTGGAGCAGGAGGATTTCGCTACAGATATAGCAGGTTCCATGGGAGCCATGGCAACAACAAGCCTTTTTACCTTGGGAAACATGAGAACGAGGATAAAGAAGAGTAATAACATGATAGCTCAATTACAAGATCAGTTAAATAATGTTGAGGAGAACATCAGAGAAGAGGTGAGTAAAAGCTTGGAGCAGACCAGGGCTACCAAAAGGCTAGAAATTCAATTACTCAAATCAAGTCTGGACGAAATGAACCAGAAGATACAAGCAAGTCAGGTGCAGGTTTCTCAATAAAAGGAGCATGTAGAACAGTTATAGGCTAGGGTAAATTTGATGGAAGGTCAGGTCATAGATCTTAAAGCTTTCCAGGCCCAGTCACTGGAAGTGCATTCAAAAATCGAAGTTGAACAATAGAAATTGATTTCCAAGATAGAGATTATTCAGAGTTACTTTCAAGAAGCAGATAATGCCTTTGATAATATTATCCTGAATAAAAAAGAAGCCAAAGAAGCAAGGGTTACTCTCCAAAAGGAAATCATATATTCGGCAAGTGAAGAGACATCCAAAACTATGAAAATATCAACCACAGAGCAAATCAAAGGTGAAATCATGCTCAAGCTATGGGAAACCAACATAACTGAAAACAAAAGAATAGTCAAGGAAAACAGAGATGACTGCGAAGAATTTTTTGATCTCTTAGACAAAGGGTCATTAAACATTGGAAAAGGCAATTGTACAGGACTTCTRGGATAGATTAATATTGTAAGACATCAATTAAATTTTAGRGAAAATTTGAGTGAAATTCAAATAGAAATTTCACARYTAAGAGAAATGGATGTCACCCTAATAGAYAGGTTGTTRGTTRAGCCCAAMTTAAAACTRHAGTYRATAAAGTTTGCAGATAAAGGADTTGAAKAYYGTMTYWCCARGATACARARAAMKGTTTATCTGTTYRAAGVAAARGACCTTCYAGAACCCCCCAKAAATTTTACACAGTTMCTGGAGAGATGCATTGAATATATTGGATCAAAAGAAGGAGAGTCATCAACAAAGTAAAAGTATCATTTGGAAGATCTTTACTTCCAAGAAAACAAAAAAATGGAGAAGATCATGCAAATAGTTTCTGATCTAGTTTTTAACAAATAGTTAGTCACCAGGAATTAGGAAATCACCAACTTTCCTAAGATTGGTAGTTTTGTATAAATATAACTTTTCAAGACTAAGAACAGGTTTTTTTTGGATGGGATTGTAAAGGGAAAATTTCATTTTGCCAGAATTAATACAATACAAATTGGAGATTCCAGATCTTGTTAGGAATGAGTTATGTGTTTCTCTATCATTCCATCTTTTATTTCATACCTTTGATGAATAATTTCATGATGCAACCTCTATTGTGGTGATTGAACAGTCAGATTATCTAACCATTTGCAATTTTTCCTCGGTATCAGCTATCATCGGATATAAGACTTATGGATGTTTTAGAATTCTGAAATTGTACACTTCATTAAGTTATCATCTCTCTTTCTTCTATTAGCATAAAATGAGATTCTTCTTTAATTGATGCCTCACTTTTGTTATACAACTATATGTTTCTTTTTCTTTCTTCATTCCATGCACCGTCTCCTTTAAATTTGACTCGGATACTAGAAACAACCTTTATTTCTGTTATATTATAGATTCATAGTTTGGAAGTTTTATTTTTATTAATTCAAACCAGAAATTTGCGACCCTTAAAAATAATTTTGATTTACAAAAAGGAAACCCTTAGCTTTCATGACTGTTCCAGTTACCAGACAGCCTAATATAGAACCCGGTCTATCAGACCAGACAAGCATTACATTAAAACTATTCAATACCATCTTACAAACAACAAATACATGGGTAGAACTTGAACATTCATGGGCCATGATTGAAAGGGATATTAGCATCCAAGAACAATGGGAAGCTAGACAGAGACAGTTAAGGAACCAACTTTGATCTCGCTTTCCATTAAACTGACCTTTTTACCCATTATCTATCTCTACCTTTTCGGATGCCTTGACGATATACTTTAGAGCCTTAAATTATAAACTCAGGAACAACAAAACCTATGGAAGAATAAGAATGGATAAGCTCGATGGTAGTTCAAGTGAAAAAACAAGGTGGGATAAGAATATGTGTCGACTTGAGGAAATTGAACGATGCATGCCTACATGACCTGTTCCCTACACCTTTCACAGATGAGGTGCTGGAGAACATAGGGGGACAGGAATTTTACTCATTCACTGATGGATTCTTAGGCTACCACCAGATGAAGATAGCATGGGAAGACAGATACAAGACCATGTTTTCTATAGAATGGGGATCCTACTAGTACACAGTCATGTCGTTTGGACTAAAGAATACACCAGCAATATTCTCTAGAGTAGTCATAGATGCATTTAAAGAATTTATCCTCCAATTTCTAGAGGTATACTTAGACGATTGAACATTCTATATTTTTTTGAAATACCATGTAGAGGTCTTGCGGATGATGTTAGAAAGATGCAAGCAGTGTCAGATATCATTACACATCAAGAAATGTATCTTCAGAACACTATTTGGGATACTATTAGGCCATATAGTATGAAAACAAGGTTTACGAGTAGATCCTGCAAAGATTGCAATAATTGTTAACTTGCCACCACCAAAAATAGTCTGTCAACTAAGGGAAACATTGGGACACACAAGTTACTACAGAAAAATTATAAAAGGGTACGCACAGATCACTGACCAATGGAGAAACTATTAAGGAAAGATTCAAAGTTTCAATGGAATGAAGATTGTCAACGCGGTCTGGATACACTGAAAGAAAAAATGGTCACCACGCCAATACTAGTATTTCCAGACTGGGAGAATACATTCCACGTACATGTAGATGCATCATCCATATCAGTTGGAGCTATTTTGGCACAACCAGGAGCAAGAGATTTGGATCATCCTATAGCATTCACGAGAAGAAAATTGTCAGAATCAGAGTAGAACTATAACACTACAGAGATAGAAGGTCTAGCTATGGTTTACCCACTTCAGAAGTTTAGACATTACTTATTGGGAAAACATTTTAAGATGTTCATAGATCACTCAGCCCTTAAATACCTAGTCAACAAGCCAGTGTTGGGGGGGAGAATCTATCGATGGTTACTATTTTTTCAAGAGTTTGATTTTGACGTAATAGTCAAGATAGGGAAGTTAAATGCAAGACCTGACCACCTATAAAGGGACACAAATGGATAAGAACCTACAATCTTAGAGGATAACTTTCTGGACACACAGTTATTTTCATTTCAGATCACTGACGAATAATTTGCAGACATCATCCAGTACTTGAGTACAGGTACTGCGCCACAGGAATATAACACCGCATAGAAGAGAAACCTAGTAGTGTGAGTTGCAGACTATCAATTGATCATAGGACACTTATAAAAAATGGGCATAGATAGCATATTGCGAAGATATGTGTTAGAAAATGAAAGACCAAGGGTTTTAGCAGATTCCCATGAGGGAATATCAGGAGGAGATTACGTAGGAAAAGCTATCGCGTAGAAGGAATTGCGCGCAGGCCTATGGTGGCTGACCATGCATAGAGATTCGAAGGAGTACTTCCAGAGTTGTGACGTCTATTAGAGGGTTGGTAAGCCCAATAGAAGGGATGAGATGCCACTGCGACCACAAGTAACGTTGCATGTATTCGACAAATGGAAAATAGATTTTGTGGGACCAATTAATCCACCAGCAAAGAGGACAGAAACAAGATACATTATCACCGCAACAGAATACCTGACAAGATGGGAAAAAGCAACACTAGTCAAAGATTGCAGTGCAGAAACAACAACCCACTTTTTAATTGAACAAGTAATCACTAGATTTGGNAGAGATGCATTGAATATATTGGATCAAAAGAAGGAGAGTCATCAACAAAGTAAAAGTATCATTTGGAAGATCTTTACTTCCAAGAAAACAAAAAAATGGAGAAGATCATGCAAATAGTTTCTGATCTAGTTTTTAACAAATAGTTAGTCACCAGGAATTAGGAAATCACCAACTTTCCTAAGATTGGTAGTTTTGTATAAATATAACTTTTCAAGACTAAGAACAGGTTTTTTTTGGATGGGATTGTAAAGGGAAAATTTCATTTTGCCAGAATTAATACAATACAAATTGGAGATTCCAGATCTTGTTAGGAATGAGTTATGTGTTTCTCTATCATTCCATCTTTTATTTCATACCTTTGATGAATAATTTCATGATGCAACCTCTATTGTGGTGATTGAACAGTCAGATTATCTAACCATTTGCAATTTTTCCTCGGTATCAGCTATCATCGGATATAAGACTTATGGATGTTTTAGAATTCTGAAATTGTACACTTCATTAAGTTATCATCTCTCTTTCTTCTATTAGCATAAAATGAGATTCTTCTTTAATTGATGCCTCACTTTTGTTATACAACTATATGTTTCTTTTTCTTTCTTCATTCCATGCACCGTCTCCTTTAAATTTGACTCGGATACTAGAAACAACCTTTATTTCTGTTATATTATAGATTCATAGTTTGGAAGTTTTATTTTTATTAATTCAAACCAGAAATTTGCGACCCTTAAAAATAATTTTGATTTACAAAAAGGAAACCCTTAGCTTTCATGACTGTTCCAGTTACCAGACAGCCTAATATAGAACCCGGTCTATCAGACCAGACAAGCATTACATTAAAACTATTCAATACCATCTTACAAACAACAAATACATGGGTAGAACTTGAACATTCATGGGCCATGATTGAAAGGGATATTAGCATCCAAGAACAATGGGAAGCTAGACAGAGACAGTTAAGGAACCAACTTTGATCTCGCTTTCCATTAAACTGACCTTTTTACCCATTATCTATCTCTACCTTTTCGGATGCCTTGACGATATACTTTAGAGCCTTAAATTATAAACTCAGGAACAACAAAACCTATGGAAGAATAAGAATGGATAAGCTCGATGGTAGTTCAAGTGAAAAAACAAGGTGGGATAAGAATATGTGTCGACTTGAGGAAATTGAACGATGCATGCCTACATGACCTGTTCCCTACACCTTTCACAGATGAGGTGCTGGAGAACATAGGGGGACAGGAATTTTACTCATTCACTGATGGATTCTTAGGCTACCACCAGATGAAGATAGCATGGGAAGACAGATACAAGACCATGTTTTCTATAGAATGGGGATCCTACTAGTACACAGTCATGTCGTTTGGACTAAAGAATACACCAGCAATATTCTCTAGAGTAGTCATAGATGCATTTAAAGAATTTATCCTCCAATTTCTAGAGGTATACTTAGACGATTGAACATTCTATATTTTTTTGAAATACCATGTAGAGGTCTTGCGGATGATGTTAGAAAGATGCAAGCAGTGTCAGATATCATTACACATCAAGAAATGTATCTTCAGAACACTATTTGGGATACTATTAGGCCATATAGTATGAAAACAAGGTTTACGAGTAGATCCTGCAAAGATTGCAATAATTGTTAACTTGCCACCACCAAAAATAGTCTGTCAACTAAGGGAAACATTGGGACACACAAGTTACTACAGAAAAATTATAAAAGGGTACGCACAGATCACTGACCAATGGAGAAACTATTAAGGAAAGATTCAAAGTTTCAATGGAATGAAGATTGTCAACGCGGTCTGGATACACTGAAAGAAAAAATGGTCACCACGCCAATACTAGTATTTCCAGACTGGGAGAATACATTCCACGTACATGTAGATGCATCATCCATATCAGTTGGAGCTATTTTGGCACAACCAGGAGCAAGAGATTTGGATCATCCTATAGCATTCACGAGAAGAAAATTGTCAGAATCAGAGTAGAACTATAACACTACAGAGATAGAAGGTCTAGCTATGGTTTACCCACTTCAGAAGTTTAGACATTACTTATTGGGAAAACATTTTAAGATGTTCATAGATCACTCAGCCCTTAAATACCTAGTCAACAAGCCAGTGTTGGGGGGGAGAATCTATCGATGGTTACTATTTTTTCAAGAGTTTGATTTTGACGTAATAGTCAAGATAGGGAAGTTAAATGCAAGACCTGACCACCTATAAAGGGACACAAATGGATAAGAACCTACAATCTTAGAGGATAACTTTCTGGACACACAGTTATTTTCATTTCAGATCACTGACGAATAATTTGCAGACATCATCCAGTACTTGAGTACAGGTACTGCGCCACAGGAATATAACACCGCATAGAAGAGAAACCTAGTAGTGTGAGTTGCAGACTATCAATTGATCATAGAACACTTATAAAAAATGGGCATAGATAGCATCTTGCGAAGATATGTGTTAGAAAATGAAAGACCAAGGGTTTTAGCAGATTCCCATAAGGGAATATCAGGAGGAGATTACGTAGGAAAAGCTATCGCGTAGAAGGAATTGCGCGCAGGCCTATGGTGGTTGACCATGCATAGAGATTCGAAGGAGTACTTCCAGAGTTGTGACGTCTATTAGAGGGTTGGTAAGCCCAATAGAAGGGACGAGATGCCACTACGACCACAAGTAACATTGCATGTATTCGACAAATGGAAAATAGATTTTGTGGGACCAATTAATCCACCAGCAAAGAGGAAAGAAACAAGATACATTATCACCGCGACAGAATACCTGACAAGATGGGAAAAAGCAACACTAGTCAAAGATTGCAGTGCAGAAACAACAACCCACTTTTTAATTGAACAAGTAATCACTAGATTTGGTTGCCCAAGAATTTTGATGAGCGACCAAGGCACTCACTTCATTAAAAGCACCATCAAGGCTATGACTGAGGAATTTTAAGTCCACTATCAAAAGAGCACACCATATCATCCGCAAGCAAATGGAGCAGTAGAAGCATTTAATAAAATCCTTGAGAACGCACTGACAAAGATATGTAATGTCAATAGGGATGATTGGGACCTCAAAATACCAGCAGTATTGTGGGCATACATGACCACATGCAAGAAGTTGACAGGACACACGCAATTCAGATTGGTATATGAACAAAAAACAGTGATACCATTAGAATTTCCGGTACCCAATCTGCACGTAGTAGCGATTACAAACATGACAGAACGAGGCGCAGTATAGGATAGGCTAAATCAATTGATGATCATGGAGGAAGATCGGATCCTAGTAGGATTCCACCATCAAGTTCAAAAATCAAGGGACAAAGCTTGGCATGACCGACATATCAAGAAGAAAACTTTCAATGAAGAAGACTTAGTGTTGATGTATGACAACAAATCCATTCAACACGGCCAGGACAACTCAGAATGCACTGGTTAGGACCATACGAAGTAAAAACTGTTACA
>JZKD02S1072370.1:0-13198 GCA_000966675.3 Picea glauca | reverse complement strand
TGGAAGGCTAAGTGCAAGTAGTTATGAGTTGCTTTGTGAAAAAAAATGTGTATGTAAGGCTTTGTTCTCAATAGAGAAGTTGGCTATGTGCCTTGACCTAGTTTTGGGAAGGATGATCTGGTGCATAGCACACAGATCTCATGTCTGGTGTGAATTTTGGCTCTATGGATTAGTGCATAGGAGAAAATGAATGTAAGATATTGAAGAATAATAAAGAAGACAAAGCAGTTGGTGGACGTAGCCCCACACTAGGGTGAACCACGTATATCTTGTGTCTTTGATTTTCTTTGTGCTTTGTTGGTTATGTTATGAATCTTCTCAATGCTTTGCTTATTATGTATGTTAGATAGATCTATTGATGCTTAGTGCTTAGTTGAGTTAAAGAATGAATGAATGTTAGATCTAACTTAGTGATATGTGCTAAATGATTGAAGTATCTTTATGGTTACTGCATCGATCTATCTTAGGGTTTGTTCTGTGATGTTAATAAAGATAATGAATTAATGCACATCACCTTCTAAGTGTTGCTAGAATACCCTACGAAGTGTTATTATCACAGATCTGTGTCCTAGCTTGGTTACAGACACTTGAGTCATGTAACCCCCCTACTTCTACCTCGGGTGAGACTTTTCCTGTTCCCAGGTGTTGCCGAAAGGGTTAGTAGTTAGGGTTTTGTTGGTGTGATGTTGAAGTGTTGAACCCTGGGTCTGCCCCTATGCCAACAAATGGTTCTATTGTCGGGACCTGAAATTGTGATTGTTGGGAACTGAAGTAAAGAAAAGAGAAGCTTTGTGCATAGATCGGTTGTTGTAGTGCATAGTACTCTACTTGACTTGCGAAGCTCTGTGCTAAGAAAGAAACCCAATCTGAAGAAAAGAGATAAGATCTTAAAAGAGGTAAAGCTCTGTGCTTTGATAAGAGTAAGATAAGTGAAATTTTTTGTTTCGAAAGCATGAATTTAGGTATGTTTAATAGATTTTGTCCTAGTCTGAAAGCTAGGGCGTAGTTGAAAGAAAGAGTTGATCTAAGTAAAGCTAATAGAAATGAAGAAAGATATGTTATTCATGTGCATAGAAAGAATTTTTGGACTAATAAGTGGATGCAGGAACCTAGAAAGAATTTTTGCAGATTGTAGGTCCAGCACTGTTATCCTAGTGCGCAATACAGAAGCGGTTGGGGAACATATAAGAGAAAAAGAGGATTAACTTTATGTTATAACTGCATAATACTGGGACATCTTGCTAAGGAATGCCCTAGTAAAGGTCATATTTGTCTTTGTTGTAAAATTAGTGGTCACAAGGTTGAGGATTGTCCAAGGATGATCGCTAAAGTTGAAAGGATGAACATGAGACAAGAAAACTATGAAGTAAGTCAAGAGACTAAGAGCATGTTGGAGGATCATAAAGAGAACATATCAGAGGAAGTTCAGACTACATTAGTGCAGTTGAAAGAAATGATGGATGTTCATAAAGATGTCAATTTACCAGAGATCCTGAAAGTAAAACAGCGCATGAGTACAAGAATAGAAGACTTCGACATAGACTATGCCTTGGATGAGGAAACACAAGTGAATAATATGACAGAATATACTTGGGAAATTTTGGGAAATCCTACTGTGGTACCTTCATTGGAAAGGATAGGCGTGTTTAAGGGAAATATGATAACCTTATGTTGAAGAGTTAATAATGTACATGTTATCATCCATGGAACATCGACCAAAGAGTAATTTGAAGTCATTAAGTTTGTTGAGAATAGTGCTCCTTTCCCACTTCTGTTAGGAAAGACTTGGATTGAGAAGGATCAAATCAGAAGGAAAGTAGAGGAAGAAGCTACAGAAAAGAAAAAGTAAGAACTAATGGATTTCATAGCTAGAAAAATAGACCGACTAATAGAAGAATGGGGAGATAATTCGAAGCAACAGAAGGCAAGAGAATTAGTTGTCAAGGTTGAAAGAACACAAGAAGGTTTGAAGGACCTATCTATGCAAGAAAGCAAAATACCCACCCTAGAATTAATAAGAGAAGGGGTATTAACTTCGAACCCTCTTATATCACATCAGCAATGTGAAGTCACCACACTAGGAGAAGATAAGAATAAGAATGAAAAGAGGATTCCATAAACTATTAGAGAGACTCAGATTACAGGGAAGAAGGCAAGGAAGATAAATAAAAATAAATCCAAGTTAGAAAGGCTACAGGAAGCTACAGAGAACAGATGGAAGACTTCACAGACTGGAACCTCGCAGGAGGCAGGTTGGTGGGATTTGAACCTCGCCGAAACAGCAAAACTGTGCAGAATGGGACTTCACCCTAGCGAAGCTATATGACCGTTGGAGGAGCCCCACATGTTAGAACGACACTCTGGAATGGATAGGAAATGCATTTATGGGCAGATGGATTGCTTTTGGGACATTGAGACCATGCCATAATGGACTAACTCACATTGATGGAAGCATTCATACCCGTTGGAAGAATCCTTTAAGAGGTGACGCTTATTTAACCTATCAGATGTTACGTCGGGACCACTTTTTTCCACCCATGATTAATTGAGCTAACAGAGATTTGATTGTGTGTTGAGTTGTGTTATCAGAAGCTAGACGTCATTGTCCATTTGTCTACTTATCTATTCACCTACCCCGACCTGTCTGTTTAACAGTGAAAATTTCAATCGAACCCACTGAGTTAGAGAAGTCTGTTAAGGAGGTTCTTAAGAAGTTCATGGCTGATAGATCTATGTCTGAAGGAGTACAGGCATCGTCAACTAGGGAACCGCAGGCTTCCCCTTCGACTGGACGTCGTTCTGGTCGTGTCAACCCCACGACTGAGTAGAAAAGTAAGCATCAAGGCAATCTGGCTAATGAGAAGCAAATCCCATCGATATTACCATATTATATCCCACCTTTGGCTAGCGTGGTCAACCATGATAGCATCCCACACGACTATGAGTACACCCTGATTACCGCATACATATCAAAAGGAATACGCGTAGTTGGGAGTCAGTTAGGACAGATCCCACTACTGAAGAACAGTGACTTCAACCTTGGAGATAAAAAGAACTATGTTATGCTCACACCCCATAGATACTTGATGAAGACTATTGGGAAGAAGCCTTTCCTGGTCTCCAAGCCATGCATTAAGGAGCTCGCACAGTCCACTATACTAAATGTGTTGAAGATTCCCCATGTTGGTCGTCACCAGGTGGTTAACGCTTACGTTAAACTCCTCTTGTCGTGCTACCATGGCAGATACATGTGGCTTGACCGACGGATTACTGTGGATCCGGTGTTGATTCACTTGATTACAGGATTAAGCATGCAAGGACCTAACCCTCAGCTTTTTTACCCAGGGAAGGATTTGGACTGCTCCCTAGCACAGCGCATCAAGGAGGCTTACGGCGAAGTCGAAAAGGGAATGTAAGGCTACAAGGTAGCCTCTATCCAGGATGGTGCAGTGTGCCTCGCTTGCCAACTCATAGCTAGAAAGCTTGTAAGAAAGAACCACCCCATACAGGTCATTGGGTTTGTGGTAGACCTCGCAAGAAAATGTGTGGAGGGAATGCAGATGAATTGGGCGAGTCACCTCATCAATGAACTCGAGAAAGACTGTCGTGAAGATCAATATCAGGGATACAAATTCCACTTTAGCTGGTTTCTCATGTTGATTTCATTTGTCGCTTGGAAAATGCCTGAAGGAGCCACATTTCCAAAGATTAAACCATTGGAGTCATTGGCCGTTAGGTTTTCTACCTTGTGGTACACCAACAAAATGTTGAATCAATGGTATTCAAACTTTGTGTTCCATGCATATTATCAGCAATTGAAGGTTTCCATTGAATCATTTTCGCGCATGACACCGCGCACCTTGCACCAGTACATATCGATAGACAAATTTCGCACAGATAGGCATTTTATCTATATCACTGCACGCAGAGACTAGAGCAAGGAAGAGCTACAATCATATTACAAGTTGACAGATGAAGACATGGAGCATATCATGAAGGAGTGGCCGGAGTAGTTCCTTGTACATGTTGTTGATGCAGAACTCTCCGACATTGACATCATAGGAATTCCCCTCGTCACCCGGGTCGAGCATGTCGGACAGTCCAGTGCGAAAAAGAAGAATAAAAAGGAGTAAGTATAGAATATAGAGACTGATGAGGAGGACAGGGATTCTAAAGAAAATGGATCTGACTCACTAGGAGGAGGAGACGAAGCAAATGGACAAGAAGGAGGGGATGAAGGAGAAGGCAAAGCTACACCGTTGAAATATCCCCCTACCGAAACAATAACACCATAGAAGAGGAAGGTTTCTCCGCAGAAACCTTCAGCAAGAAAGAAGACGTGCGCTAGAAAGCCCCAGTTAGAGGCCATGCTCATGGAGGACAACATCTACTTGGTTCGCGGAGCGATGGAGGATTCTTATGAAGATATCTTGCAGAGATATGGAGCAAAGAAGGAGGATATGTATGAAAGGGTTGAGAAGGAAATAAAGGAAATACAACAAGCAATTCAATTGATCTGCGTTGTACCTACTGCACCTTCATCGTCGCAGGTTGCAGAATTGGGGGATGAACCATCCCAATTAAGAAGACTTATAGATGTGACAAAGGCTTGACTTCAAAAAGTCCAAGAAGAAAAGGAGAAGGCTATAGAAGCCTTGAAACAAGGGAAGAATGAAGCCTTGGAACAGTTACGCGTAGCGCGGTACTGTGTAACAGCCTATGAAAATGAGAAAGAAGAGTTTCAGGCGATGGTCCAGGAGGAAAAATTCCAGCTACAGAGAGAAAAGGAGAATTTGTTGGCAGAATGGGAAACGGTTAAGGAAGCAGTGAATAAAGCACTTCTCTCTATGCCAGGCTTAGCACAAGAGGAACATGAGTCAGTCGAGGTTCAAGTGGTGAAGCTCGTTGAGGCCATCCAACAGCTTCAAGTTTGGATAAAGGAGTTGGAGATCCAAATAGTACCGATCACCCCGTAGGAAGTGCACTATCAGAGGGAGGAAGCCGCTAAGAACGCAGTAGTAAGGATCAGATCCCTTGCCTCAGAATGCAAACAACTGAGCGATAGAAGCGCGCAGACTTATGAACGCCTCGCAGAATATCCAGAACTAAGGAAATTGGAAGCACAGTTACAAGAGGCGNTGGAAGGCTAAGTGCAAGTAGTTATGAGTTGCTTTGTGAAAAAAAATGTGTATGTAAGGCTTTGTTCTCAATAGAGAAGTTGGCTATGTGCCTTGACCTAGTTTTGGGAAGGATGATCTGGTGCATAGCACACAGATCTCATGTCTGGTGTGAATTTTGGCTCTATGGATTAGTGCATAGGAGAAAATGAATGTAAGATATTGAAGAATAATAAAGAAGACAAAGCAGTTGGTGGACGTAGCCCCACACTAGGGTGAACCACGTATATCTTGTGTCTTTGATTTTCTTTGTGCTTTGTTGGTTATGTTATGAATCTTCTCAATGCTTTGCTTATTATGTATGTTAGATAGATCTATTGATGCTTAGTGCTTAGTTGAGTTAAAGAATGAATGAATGTTAGATCTAACTTAGTGATATGTGCTAAATGATTGAAGTATCTTTATGGTTACTGCATCGATCTATCTTAGGGTTTGTTCTGTGATGTTAATAAAGATAATGAATTAATGCACATCACCTTCTAAGTGTTGCTAGAATACCCTACGAAGTGTTATTATCACAGATCTGTGTCCTAGCTTGGTTACAGACACTTGAGTCATGTAACCCCCCTACTTCTACCTCGGGTGAGACTTTTCCTGTTCCCAGGTGTTGCCGAAAGGGTTAGTAGTTAGGGTTTTGTTGGTGTGATGTTGAAGTGTTGAACCCTGGGTCTGCCCCTATGCCAACAAATGGTTCTATTGTCGGGACCTGAAATTGTGATTGTTGGGAACTGAAGTAAAGAAAAGAGAAGCTTTGTGCATAGATCGGTTGTTGTAGTGCATAGTACTCTACTTGACTTGCGAAGCTCTGTGCTAAGAAAGAAACCCAATCTGAAGAAAAGAGATAAGATCTTAAAAGAGGTAAAGCTCTGTGCTTTGATAAGAGTAAGATAAGTGAAATTTTTTGTTTCGAAAGCATGAATTTAGGTATGTTTAATAGATTTTGTCCTAGTCTGAAAGCTAGGGCGTAGTTGAAAGAAAGAGTTGATCTAAGTAAAGCTAATAGAAATGAAGAAAGATATGTTATTCATGTGCATAGAAAGAATTTTTGGACTAATAAGTGGATGCAGGAACCTAGAAAGAATTTTTGCAGATTGTAGGTCCAGCACTGTTATCCTAGTGCGCAATACAGAAGCGGTTGGGGAACATATAAGAGAAAAAGAGGATTAACTTTATGTTATAACTGCATAATACTGGGACATCTTGCTAAGGAATGCCCTAGTAAAGGTCATATTTGTCTTTGTTGTAAAATTAGTGGTCACAAGGTTGAGGATTGTCCAAGGATGATCGCTAAAGTTGAAAGGATGAACATGAGACAAGAAAACTATGAAGTAAGTCAAGAGACTAAGAGCATGTTGGAGGATCATAAAGAGAACATATCAGAGGAAGTTCAGACTACATTAGTGCAGTTGAAAGAAATGATGGATGTTCATAAAGATGTCAATTTACCAGAGATCCTGAAAGTAAAACAGCGCATGAGTACAAGAATAGAAGACTTCGACATAGACTATGCCTTGGATGAGGAAACACAAGTGAATAATATGACAGAATATACTTGGGAAATTTTGGGAAATCCTACTGTGGTACCTTCATTGGAAAGGATAGGCGTGTTTAAGGGAAATATGATAACCTTATGTTGAAGAGTTAATAATGTACATGTTATCATCCATGGAACATCGACCAAAGAGTAATTTGAAGTCATTAAGTTTGTTGAGAATAGTGCTCCTTTCCCACTTCTGTTAGGAAAGACTTGGATTGAGAAGGATCAAATCAGAAGGAAAGTAGAGGAAGAAGCTACAGAAAAGAAAAAGTAAGAACTAATGGATTTCATAGCTAGAAAAATAGACCGACTAATAGAAGAATGGGGAGATAATTCGAAGCAACAGAAGGCAAGAGAATTAGTTGTCAAGGTTGAAAGAACACAAGAAGGTTTGAAGGACCTATCTATGCAAGAAAGCAAAATACCCACCCTAGAATTAATAAGAGAAGGGGTATTAACTTCGAACCCTCTTATATCACATCAGCAATGTGAAGTCACCACACTAGGAGAAGATAAGAATAAGAATGAAAAGAGGATTCCATAAACTATTAGAGAGACTCAGATTACAGGGAAGAAGGCAAGGAAGATAAATAAAAATAAATCCAAGTTAGAAAGGCTACAGGAAGCTACAGAGAACAGATGGAAGACTTCACAGACTGGAACCTCGCAGGAGGCAGGTTGGTGGGATTTGAACCTCGCCGAAACAGCAAAACTGTGCAGAATGGGACTTCACCCTAGCGAAGCTATATGACCGTTGGAGGAGCCCCACATGTTAGAACGACACTCTGGAATGGATAGGAAATGCATTTATGGGCAGATGGATTGCTTTTGGGACATTGAGACCATGCCATAATGGACTAACTCACATTGATGGAAGCATTCATACCCGTTGGAAGAATCCTTTAAGAGGTGACGCTTATTTAACCTATCAGATGTTACGTCGGGACCACTTTTTTCCACCCATGATTAATTGAGCTAACAGAGATTTGATTGTGTGTTGAGTTGTGTTATCAGAAGCTAGACGTCATTGTCCATTTGTCTACTTATCTATTCACCTACCCCGACCTGTCTGTTTAACAGTGAAAATTTCAATCGAACCCACTGAGTTAGAGAAGTCTGTTAAGGAGGTTCTTAAGAAGTTCATGGCTGATAGATCTATGTCTGAAGGAGTACAGGCATCGTCAACTAGGGAACCGCAGGCTTCCCCTTCGACTGGACGTCGTTCTGGTCGTGTCAACCCCACGACTGAGTAGAAAAGTAAGCATCAAGGCAATCTGGCTAATGAGAAGCAAATCCCATCGATATTACCATATTATATCCCACCTTTGGCTAGCGTGGTCAACCATGATAGCATCCCACACGACTATGAGTACACCCTGATTACCGCATACATATCAAAAGGAATACGCGTAGTTGGGAGTCAGTTAGGACAGATCCCACTACTGAAGAACAGTGACTTCAACCTTGGAGATAAAAAGAACTATGTTATGCTCACACCCCATAGATACTTGATGAAGACTATTGGGAAGAAGCCTTTCCTGGTCTCCAAGCCATGCATTAAGGAGCTCGCACAGTCCACTATACTAAATGTGTTGAAGATTCCCCATGTTGGTCGTCACCAGGTGGTTAACGCTTACGTTAAACTCCTCTTGTCGTGCTACCATGGCAGATACATGTGGCTTGACCGACGGATTACTGTGGATCCGGTGTTGATTCACTTGATTACAGGATTAAGCATGCAAGGACCTAACCCTCAGCTTTTTTACCCAGGGAAGGATTTGGACTGCTCCCTAGCACAGCGCATCAAGGAGGCTTACGGCGAAGTCGAAAAGGGAATGTAAGGCTACAAGGTAGCCTCTATCCAGGATGGTGCAGTGTGCCTCGCTTGCCAACTCATAGCTAGAAAGCTTGTAAGAAAGAACCACCCCATACAGGTCATTGGGTTTTTGGTAGACCTCGCAAGAAAATGTGTGGAGGGAATGCAGATGAATTGGGCGAGTCACCTCATCAATGAACTCGAGAAAGACTATCGTGAAGATCAATATCAGGGATACAAATTCCACTTTAGTTGGTTGCTCATGTTGATTTCATTTGTCGCTTGGAAAATGCCTGAAGGAGCCACATTTCCAAAGATTAAACCATTGGAGTCATTGGTTGTTAGGTTTTCTACCTTGTGGTACACCAACAAAATGTTGAATCAATGGTATTCAAACTTTGTGTTCCATGCATATTATCAGCAACTGAAGGTTTCCATTGAATCATTTTCGCGCATGACACCATGCACCTTGCACCAGTACATATCGATAGACAAGTTTCACACAGATAGGCATTTTATCTATATCACTGCACGCAGAGACTAGAGCAAGGAAGAGCTACAATCATATTACAAGTTGACAGAGGAAGACATGGAGCAGATCATGAAGGAGTGGCCGGAGGAGTTCCTTGTACATGTTGTTGATGCAGAACTCTCCGACATTGACATCATAGGAATTCCCCTCGTCACCCGGGTCGAGCATGTCGGACAGTCCAGTGCGAAGAAGAAGAAGAAAAAGGAGGAAGTATAGAATATAGAGACTGATGAGGAGGACAGGGCTTCTAAAGAAAATGGATCTGACTCACTAGGAGGAGGAGACGAAGCAAATGGACAAGAAGGAGGGGATGAAGGAGAAGGCGAAGCTACACCGTTGAAATATCCCCCTACCGAAACAATAACACCATAGAAGAGGAAGGTTTCTCCGCAGAAACCTTCAGCAAGAAAGAAGACGTGCGCTAGAAAGCCCCAGTTAGAGGCCATGCTCATGGAGGACAACATCTACTTGGTTCGCGGAGCGATGGAGGATTCTTATGAAGATATCTTGCAGAGATATGGAGCAAAGAAGGAGGATATGTATGAAAGGGTTGAGAAGGAAATAAAGGAAATACAACAAGCAATTCAATTGATCTGCGTTGTACCTACTGCACCTTCATCGTCGCAGGTTGCAGAATTGGGGGATGAACCATCCCAATTAAGAAGACTTATAGATGTGACAAAGGCTTGACTTCAAAAAGTCCAAGAAGAAAAGGAGAAGGCTATAGAAGCCTTGAAACAAGGGAAGAATGAAGCCTTGGAACAGTTACGCGTAGCGCGGTACTGTGTAACAGCCTATGAAAATGAGAAAGAAGAGTTTCAGGCGATGGTCCAGGAGGAAAAATTCCAGCTACAGAGAGAAAAGGAGAATTTGTTGGCAGAATGGGAAACGGTTAAGGAAGCAGTGAATAAAGCACTTCTCTCTATGCCAGGCTTAGCACAAGAGGAACATGAGTCAGTCGAGGTTCAAGTGGTGAAGCTCGTTGAGGCCATCCAACAGCTTCAAGTTTGGATAAAGGAGTTGGAGATCCAAATAGTACCGATCACCCCGTAGGAAGTGCACTATCAGAGGGAGGAAGCCGCTAAGAACGCAGTAGTAAGGATCAGATCCCTTGCCTCAGAATGCAAACAACTGAGCGATAGAAGCGCGCAGACTTATGAACGCCTCGCAGAATATCCAGAACTAAGGAAATTGGAAGCACAGTTACAAGAGGCGTAGCAGTAGGCCTTCTTCGTGCAGACGCAAATGAAGATTCTCGCCACAGTTGAAAGAATGAAGAGATCTCAGGAACAGTGCATGGTACAATAATATATCACTTCCATCCAGGACAGAGTAATGGAAGTCGCGCAGAAACTACAACCAGTGCAGGATGAATCCTGCAAGGTTTTTGAATAAATTGAAGGACAAGGCTCGCAATTGGACCAAGTAGTTGCGATGATAGAACAACGCCTGGAAGGGCCTGTTACAGAGGAAATCATCCAGGAGCTCATTGAGCAGGAGACTCAGGAGAAGTAGCAAGTCGAGGCAGCTCGATTGAAGCTTGAGGCCCTCGATGCGGCATTGACTAGAACTAAGTGACTCAGGACGAGTAACAGGTGAGTGTTGGGGGCCTGTTGGCCCTCAACCAACTTTTGAGGAAACCTTGGTCAGGTTTGGACCACTTTTGGACTTCGACAGTTTGGTCGAAGATGGAGCACCCAGGCGAAGCTAAGATCATGGATCTCACTTATTTTGCGGGCTATGTGGACCCAACAAGGGGTTCCTTAGGGTTTTTGTAATGGGTTATGGGATGTCGTCCCTTGGGTTTACCCATGATTAGGCCTTATTGTAAATCTATAAATAAGTAATACTGTAATGTAGAAAAGTGGGGGAAAAGGATTCAATATCTTGGAAGGCTAAGTGCAAGTAGTTCTGAGTTGGTTTGTGCAATAGAATGCATATGTAAGGCTCTGTGATCAATAGAGAAGTTGGATCTATGCCTTGACCTAGTTTTTGGAAGGAGGATCTGGTGCGCAGTGCGTAGATATCTTGTCTGGTGCGAAGCTTGGCTTTGTGGCTTAGTGCACATGAACGGATGAATGTAAGAGATTAAAGAATAATAAAGAAAATGNAAGCTACACCGTTGAAATATCCCCCTACCGAAACAATAACACCATAGAAGAGGAAGGTTTCTCCGCAGAAACCTTCAGCAAGAAAGAAGACGTGCGCTAGAAAGCCCCAGTTAGAGGCCATGCTCATGGAGGACAACATCTACTTGGTTCGCGGAGCGATGGAGGATTCTTATGAAGATATCTTGCAGAGATATGGAGCAAAGAAGGAGGATATGTATGAAAGGGTTGAGAAGGAAATAAAGGAAATACAACAAGCAATTCAATTGATCTGCGTTGTACCTACTGCACCTTCATCGTCGCAGGTTGCAGAATTGGGGGATGAACCATCCCAATTAAGAAGACTTATAGATGTGACAAAGGCTTGACTTCAAAAAGTCCAAGAAGAAAAGGAGAAGGCTATAGAAGCCTTGAAACAAGGGAAGAATGAAGCCTTGGAACAGTTACGCGTAGCGCGGTACTGTGTAACAGCCTATGAAAATGAGAAAGAAGAGTTTCAGGCGATGGTCCAGGAGGAAAAATTCCAGCTACAGAGAGAAAAGGAGAATTTGTTGGCAGAATGGGAAACGGTTAAGGAAGCAGTGAATAAAGCACTTCTCTCTATGCCAGGCTTAGCACAAGAGGAACATGAGTCAGTCGAGGTTCAAGTGGTGAAGCTCGTTGAGGCCATCCAACAGCTTCAAGTTTGGATAAAGGAGTTGGAGATCCAAATAGTACCGATCACCCCGTAGGAAGTGCACTATCAGAGGGAGGAAGCCGCTAAGAACGCAGTAGTAAGGATCAGATCCCTTGCCTCAGAATGCAAACAACTGAGCGATAGAAGCGCGCAGACTTATGAACGCCTCGCAGAATATCCAGAACTAAGGAAATTGGAAGCACAGTTACAAGAGGCGCAACAGTAGGCCTTCTTCGTGCAGACGCAAATGAAGATGCTCGCCACAGTTGAAAGAATGAAGAGATCTCAGGAACAGTGCATGGTACAATAATATATCACTTCCATCCAGGACAGAGTAATGGAAGTCGCGCAGAAACTACAACCTGTGCAGGATGAATCCTGCAAGGTTTTTGAATAAATTGAAGGACAAGGCTCGCAATTGGACCAAGTAGTTGCGACGATAGAACAACGCCTGGAAGGGCCTGTTACAGAGGAAATCATCCAGGAGCTCATTGAGCAGGAGACTCAGGAGAAGTAGCAAGTCAAGGCAGCTCGATTGAAGCTTGAGGCCCTCGATGCAGAATTGACTAGACCTAAGTGACTCAGGATGAGTGACAGGTGAGTGTTGGGGGCCTGTTGACCCTCAACCAACTTTTGAGGAAACCTTGGTCAGGTTTGGACCACTTTTGGACTTCGACAGGCTGGTCGAAGATGGAGCACCCAGGCGAAGCTAAGATCATGGATCTCACTTATTTTGCGGGCTATGTGGACCCAACAAGGGGTTCCTTAGGGTTTTTGTAATGGGTTATGGGATGTCGTCCCTTGGGTTTACCCATGATTAGGCCTTATTGTAAATCTATAAATAAGTAAGACTGTAATGTAGAAAAGTGGGGGAAAAGGATTCAATATCTTGGAAGGCTAAGTGCAAGTAGTTCTGAGTTGGTTTGTGCAAGAGAATGCGTATGTAAGGCTCTGTGATCAATAGAGAAGTTGGATCTATGCCTTGACCTAGTTTTGGGAAGGAGGATCTGGTGCGCAGTGCGTAGATCTCTTGTCTGGTGCGAAGCTTGGCTTTGTGGCTTAGTGCACATGAACGGATGAATGTAACAGATTAAAGAATAATAAAGAAAATGAAGCAGTTGGTGGGCATAGCCCCACACTGGGGTGAACCATGTATACCTTGTGTCTTTGGTTTCCTTTGTGCTTTGTTGGTTATGTTAAGAATTTCCTCATTGCTTTGCTTATTATGTATGTTAGATAGTTTTGTTGATGCTTAGTGCTTCGTTGAGTTAAAGAATGAATGAATGTTATATATAACTTAGTGCTATGTGCTAAATCATTGAAGTATCTTTATGGTTACTGCGCTAATCTAT
>JZKD02S1072337.1:0-13199 GCA_000966675.3 Picea glauca | reverse complement strand
AAGGGGGTACTTTTAAAATATATAAACGTCTAGGTAGTTGATTTAACTTCCCTTTTTATTAAAAGGTCACATGTGATGAAGGGATGCATAGGGTGACAAGGTTATTTTGTGGGAAACGTCATGGCAATATGGTATAATAACATATCCTTTCTTTTTGAAATGGCATGAAAAAGTACCCAAAGACATGATAATAATGTTATTCTTATAAAAACAAAGGTATGAGGATATCTCATGAGTGCAAAAATATAAAGGTTATGAGTGAGAAATGGGATAGTAGGTAATTTGAATCATAGGTCGAGAACCATGATAGTTTCAACAAGAACCCTATGCTAACAATTCATAATAAACTTGCTTCCATTTGAATGATCATGTAACCTTTCTTGAATGTGTAGCAACAACTCAGTGGGAGCACGTACAAGACTTTGTGCAAGAAATTGTGAAATGAGAGGGGAATTCTGACAATTCTTTGCGGGATAAGTATTGTTGACAAAAATCGTCGTCAACAATTTCCAACCAACAGATGTGGGTCGCTTACAATGGCATGCATCTTTAAACAATAACTTACAATTCTTGATTCTCTACAGGAAAGGGGAAGGGAAGGGAAACTACAGGATTGAGGGTGACTCGATGTGGAACAAGAAGAGGTTGATAGGATTAGGTGGGATAGGTTATAAAACAGGGGGATATGTGATGGAGGTCAAGGGATTCATGGATCGAGACTTCGTGTAATAACTCATTAAAAGTGGTAAGTATGAGGGGGTTTGGTCCTATTATATAACCCGAAGGGACAACTCTTTAGATCTTGAAAAAATGATTATACGGCTAGAAAACTGTCATGGGTGTGTGTTTATGGAAAGACCCAAGTTTAACACTGAGCATCCATAACGTGCATGTTGGAGGCATCTCAAAATTAAGGGGATGGAGAAAGGGAAAGAAGGAATATGGGGATAGGACTAATGAACGTGACGAGCGAGGATGTATCTCATAGAAAGTGCACGGTAAACAAGCAAGGGATTATGACAAAGGAAGTCAACTTGGTTCACATGCAAGTATGTTGCCCACCAAAACACATTTGGTCAATCAGTTAAAAATATACGGGTAGCCTGCCATTTAATATCATCAATCATTTCTCCATCACTTTTGACCATCAGAAGGGAAAAAAAGAAAAGAAATCAAAAGAAAAAAAGATAAAAACAAAAGCGAGAAAATAACTGAATGAATTATGGCGTTAACCCAAAACTAATCTAGCCCTTCTTGTAAACTTTTATTATTATTATTATTATTATTTTATTTTGTTTATTTATGTATGTACAGAGGAAAAGAAACCATTACCTTGGACTCAGGTCGGATGAAATTTAGCGTAAAGGAATGTGTCACCTGCTTTGCATGCGGATCTTATGAGTTTGACAAATTTGTGCATGGAGGGACTGCCAACATGCCTACCAACAGATGTGTACGGTGCAGAGAAATGATTAATCAATATCCAAAAGAAACGATCACAAATATCCAAGACGTGCCAACCAACAGATTCTTTGCCAGCAATGATGAAAGTATTAATTGAATTAGATTTAGGGTTTAGGGTTTGTACCTTAAAGGGATGATCCATGAATTCAGTAAACAAATTAGTATCATATCTATGGACCTTTCTATCAGGAACATAGTCGTCATGTTGCAAAGAAGATTCGTAACATGGATTAAAAAACATAGGAATGTCACTACAATAGTCACTATCATCAAAATAAAAATTGCACTTAGGAGGGACATACTCGATGGTGTCAAGGTCTTTAACCTCTTTTGATTGAAACAAAGGATTAGCAAAAATGTTATACAATTTAATATCTTGATTGAACTCATAGATATATTCAAAAGAGGATTCCTGAGTTGTATCATTAAATTTATGTTGGTTGATGCAGGAGCATCGTTAGCAAAGCCACGCGGGATGACAGTACAGTGCCTAGCGCTCCTTTTGAGTAAAGTTTTAAATTTTGAAAGATGGCATATCTCAGAGAACTTCTGAGTAAATGATGAATTAGAAAATTTTTAATGTTGGGGGGTTGAACGATCATGTCAAGCCATAAGAAATCAGATCTTCCTTGACTTAGTTGATTTTGGTGTGGATATGAAGATCTGCCTTAAATTATCTGTCATAGACATTTATTGTAATAGGACTAAGTAGTTGTAATCTTTTACTTCAATAACATAGGTAGTTGGAAGGAACCCTAGAGGACCTCTTGTATAAGTAGATGCATTGTATGCCTGAATAAGGATGTTGCAGATTAGTAGGAGATAGTGTTACTGAATGTAAGTTGTTTTACTAGAGTTGAAGCCATTTACATTTGAATGAATACAACAGACAGATATTGATCCAACGCATGGTGTTGCTACTGTTTATAGTTTCTCTGTTATTTTTTGTTTTCATGAATGAATGAGTTATGTTATTGATTATATGAAACTGTGAAGTATTTGGATAAGTTTCAATTGTTTATCTTCGTTGAGTCCATGCAGGGTGTGCATACAGTCTGCAAGGAGTGCATTGATAGAGTCTGTTTCAACTCAGAAGCTCAGAAGAGATAGCGTGAAACTTCCATCGTGAAAAGATAAATTGTCAAAGGTCGAAGTGTCAATGACTTAGCGCACTTTGGATTAAGCCCTGGGTCATAGCCCGAGGTTGCAGGGGAAAGGGGCCTAGTACAGAGGAGCTAGCACCGGTTATTGAATTTCGTCAATTCAGATATCAGGAAAAAGGGAGGCAAGTACATCCAAAACTACCGAAGCATACATTTGAGAAAAGATTAGCTCAAGACTATAGTTCGTGGTCATATTGGAGAAGAGTCTAGCATAGGAGCTAGAACTCGAAATATGGTGTTGCAAAAGTGTGTGACAACGCTTACACAGGTCACTTAAACCTGGGGCAACATCAAAGGGACCTGTGTGTCAATTTTTCAGGACCTATTGGAGGACTAAAGAACCGATTCGGTTCAGATATTTGAAGATCCCATACCGGGAGGTCGCGCATCCTTGAGGGAGAGTAAGGGGGGGCTGCATCAAGTGGTATCAAAGCCCGATTTTTTTTCAGGTAGCCAAAAGTAACTCGAAGTTGTACTCTCTGTGTGAGAACCAGTCAGCACAATTCCCCCAAGGAGACATGTGGAGCCACCTATATCCAATCGCATTATAGAAAGAGAAATGAGAGAACTTCATTCCATATTGGAGGCAATGGAAGCAGCACAGAGGAGAGCACTTGACGTTGGAGACGTCAGTGAGGCAGAAAGTGACAAGACAGGGGTTGAAGAAGCTACAGGGAGAGATGTTGACGAAGAACGTTTACTGAATGTTGTTGTGAGGTTGGGATCTAGAGAAAATATAGACATCCCAATGTATGAAGGAAATTTGGATGCTGAAGAGTTGTTGGACTGGATAAGTTCCATGGATAGGTATTTCAACTATGAAGATGTCGATGAGGAGAAAAAGGTGAGACATGATGTCACCTGGTTAAAAGGACGTACAACACTGTGGTGGGATGAACTGCAATATGACATACGAAGCAAAGGTAAGAAAAAGATGAAGGGTTTGTATAGAATGGTAGCCAAGTTGAAGGCTAAGTTCATGCTCAAGGATTATCAGATAAATATTTTTAGGAAGATGCAGAACCTAAGACAAAAAGGAATGACAGTGAAAGAGTACACAGAAGAGTTTTACAAATTGAACATCAAGACTGGACAAAGGGAGAGAGATGAAGATAAATTTTCCAAGTACATAAATGGCTTGAGATATGAGATCCAAGATGAAATTAGCATGATGTCAGTGAGGATAGTAGAGGATGCATATCAATATGCACTAAAAGCAGAGGAGAAGTTGGCTAGAAAACAAATCCAGCAAAGCGAAGATAGAAGCCCGAACAGAGGTAAAGGAGTTTCTCATGATAAGGCATAGAATCCCAAGGGTGAGGATGAGAAAACCCATAGTCACTCAGAAAGAGGAGGAAGCTCTAGAAGGAGACAACCTGGTGGAAGAAATTATTTTTCCAAAGGAAGAGGGAGAAGTAGAGGAGGAGAAATCATATGTTATACCTGTGGAAAACTAGGACACAAGTCTTGGGAATGTCCCGAGAAAAAGAAAGGAGGAGGTGAAACTCACATTTCAGAAGCATAGAAAAGGAATGTTGAAGCAGAAGATGCAGAGGATGGAAAATATATGATGCTAAGGAAGGTTCTCTTGAAGTCAGAACCAGAAGTTGAAAAACCAATGCAAAGGAATAGTTCTTTTAGGACAGCTTGCAAAACTAAAGACAAAGTATGCAAGGTGATAATTGACAGCTGGAGAAAATTGCATATCCAAATCCATAAGGTCTCATGGTTGCAAAAAGGACACCAGGTAATGGTAACTAAACAATGCCTTGTTGAATTTAAAATAGGTGGATATAGAGATGAGATTATGTGTGATGTAATTCCCATGGATTTATGTCATGTTTTTTTGGGAAGACCATGGTAGTTTGATAGGAATGTCATTCATGATGGGAGAAGGAACACTTACACTTTGGAAAATAATGGTAAAACACACATGTTGTTGCCAATAGAAGAGAAGAAAGTAAAAGAAGAATCCATCACAAGCATACTTCTCATGAGTGGGAAGGAACTCCTGAGTGAAGTCAAGAAGGAACAAGAGATGTAGTTTGTTGTGGTTAGGAAACCCAAATTTGTCCTTACAAGTAATTCTATGGATGATTTTCCTGAAGAAGTTCAAAATCTATTGGAGAAATTTGTTGACATAGTAGTGGATGAGTTGCCTAACTCATTACTCCACAAATGATAAATAATTTTATGCAACATGCCTATTATCTTGGCACCACCTTGTTCCAAAGAAATTTGTCTTGTATAGCGATAACCAAGCTTTACAATTCATAACCAGACAAGAGAAGTTAAACTAGAGACATGCTAAGTGGATGTATTTTATGCAAAATTTCACTTTTGTCACTAAATATATTTCCAATAATGCTAACAAAGTTGGTGATGCATTGAGCAAGAGATGTTTGATTCTATAGGAATTTCAGGTCAAGACCTTAGGGTTTGAACACCTTAAGGGGATGTATTGTAATGACCAAGATTTCAAAGAAACATATGAAGCATGTGAAAATCATGTGCTCAGAGACAGAAGCCAATAGACATAGTATATGAATCAAGATGGATTGTTATTTAAAGGTTTCCAATTGTTCATACTGAGGTGCTCGATGAGGGAAAATATGTTGAAGGAAAAACTTAGTGGAGGTCTAACAGGACTTTTCGGCCATGACAAGACATTTTCACAGTTGAATGGTTCATACTATTGGCCAAGTATGAGAGAAGAGGTAAAAAAAATTGTAAACAAATGTAAGATTTTCTAGTATGCAAAAGTAAAGAAACAGAACAATGGATGGTATCAGCCACTTCCTATTCTAGATAGGCCCTGGGATGCAATAAGCATGGATTTTCTGTTGGGATTTCCATGGAAACAAAGAGGAAGTGATTCCATATTTGTTGTATTTGATATATTTTCGAATATGACACACTTTATCCCATGCCAAAAGACAAATGATGCAACACACATTGCAAATTTGTTTTTCAAGGAAGTGTTATCAGGCTAATTGTTAAGTGCGGACACAAATCAATCCCCCTAGCTTCACTACGAAACTAGAACAAAAAAAGACAGTACACTACTCTTTCCTTAGATTTCAATTATCAAATGAGAAATGGATCTATAACATACCTTTTAAATATCGAAGATATGACTTCTCCAATGCGATCCAAGCTCTGTCGCGAGGCTTATGGAAAAATATATGAAAATAAACACAAGCCAACGAAGACAAGAATAATACAAGAAATATTTGATATGAAACTATGTATGTGATCAAGGAATCATACAATATGGACAAATAAGATTCATATAGGAAATAAAAGTATATTTGTGTTAAAGAATGTGGAAGAAAGATACAACCAGATGCCTTGATGTCATCAAGTTCCTTCCAACAGTTCCTTGCTTCCCACACACTTTTGATCCACGGATTCTATGACTATATATCTAAAAGTCACTCACAATCTATCTTGACAAAGCAAAGCTCAAAGCCACTCTAGCCAAGATAACAATCTCAAGCCAAATTTTCAATCTCAATCCAATCTAAATTTCTCCATGAGAGCTCCTCTCTTTTTATAAGCTGAAGAGGATAAGATGAGGAGGTTAGGGTGATCCCACTAAATCAGAAAATCGGATTGACCACTTTTTCAAATGTTTCAACTAAGGATGTGATCATATTGACAACATGATCAACCGGATTGACCGACGAAGGGACCGTATTAATCATTCCATCAACTACAAAAGAGTTGAGAGAAATCTTATGGTAAGCAGCTGGAAGTTGAGGCTATGAAACAATCATGTCTTCCAGTAACTTTGAGCTTCATCCATACAAGGTAAAAGGTGAGTTTGATGACGCCCTTTGCATAACATGCACGGGAACTTGACTTTACTTTTCTTCTTCCCAATGGTATCTTGACTAGTTGATGGGAGGTCATCAACATGTTGTTCAGAATCTGATGACATGGGTTGGTGAGGGTGTGTAGACCATGCTTATATAATCTTGGATAGACTGGGGCAATCCTTAATAATATGGTTACCCTTACAAAGCATGCAAAGGTACTTGGGCTTACGGGTTGTTTGGGTGATCTGGGTATCATCAACACTCCCAGCATGATTATCAGTAACTGGTTGTTTTCCAACATGTCTAGTAGTGGTTGGAAGATTGAACCCTTGCTTATTTTTCTTCTTCTTATTATTCCTTTTCGCCTTCTTCTTATCCACCAGGTTACTGGCTGCAGAGATTTCACTCGACGAAGAAGATGAAATGGAAGAAGACCTTGCAAGTGAAGAAGGCAAAGGAGATCTTACTAGTGAAGAAGGTGAAGGATCAACATGAGGCTGATGTTCTTGGGGGGAAGTTCTTACAACCGAAGCATTAGTTGCATTCGAGATTACCAGAGTGAAAAAAAACCATACCGACAATCCAATTGTGAGACCTAGAAGGCTCAAAGTAGCGATGTGAGGACCAACATTTCTGTAAGAAGGAAAAACAAAAGGTTCCCCTAGAAAAAGGTTCCTTCATTGGTCATTTCGGGAACTGACTCCATTAAACACAGATCCAACCTATAGTATGCTAGGGAAAACAAACAACACACTTTAAAAATCTAGTAAGAAAATAAGAAAACAAAACCTTCTTACAATGAACGCACTAGTTGGTGATGAAATACAACGTCGCGGGAACAATGTATGAAGGGGATGAGATAGAGCGGGTGGAAAAGTTACATTGATGACCTGCTTAATGGACTTACACCCTGGTACAAGCTCCCACACATAATCATGGGTATACCCTCCAAGGATCCCGAGTGGGTTTGGCCAACGTCAATTCCAGGTACCATGAAGACTTTCCCCTCCACAGTCACTTCATGTAAAGACCCTAAAGAGATAGGCTACTAAGGTTACCAATTATGACAATGATGCCTGGGGAAATAGTCGACAATCTGATCCACGTGCAAAGGCAGGGTATCTAGCCCGAAATCAACTCGAGAGGCTCCCATGAATAATCGTGGGTATACCCTCAAGTGACCCCCAATAATATGTGCAATCTCTACACTAAGACTGACAAAGCAGGGTTAGTAACTCTGCCAGTCTCAATGCAACCTCATGATTGACCCTTGTGTTAGAAGGGCTTCCTAGGACAAACTGTAACAATTGGATTTGAACTCTCCCTATCACAATATGCTATTTTGTGTTTTGATGCTTTGGAGAGTGTGCCTTATAACCTATTCCAAAGCCCTACAACTAAGCTAATGTAGGTTTGCCACCAAAAAATATAAAAATGTCTAATCAATTTTTATAAGCGCTTTATTTTAAGGTTGTTGTTACTCAAGAGGAAAATGGCGTGGACTAAATTATTTTTTGACGGACTCTAAACAATGCAAAGAAATGAGAATGCAAAGATTTCACTTCGATGAAAGCTATATTACGAGAAGGAGAAAACGTTTATCATTCCCAGATGCACAATGTCCCAAAATTTTATTAAAATCATTAATATCAATATATTTCAGAAATGATCTAAAGAGACCGTACACCAATACACAATTCTTCCCCCCCCCCGGCCATGAGGGGGAAATTTTTTAAGAATTCAAGACCAAAAATGCCAAAAAACATGCAATTTCACTACTTCAAATGAAAGGATGCCCCCAATCTAATGAAAAGAAAGAAAATTAAATATTTTGTTTCAAAGATAGCTAAAATCAGATTCAAAGTTGTCAAGAAGACTGTAATCATACCCAACAAATCACCCCAAAACCATATCTAAGACCTGGGCAAGAAAAACCATCAAAAATCATTTTTTTTCACAATCATCGCAGGCTGTAGACTAACACAGAGCGACGATCCTTGATCGTCGCATGATAGAGAACAAATACAATGCGACGATGTCGCATTGTGTCAAACAGGTAGGGTGCATCGATCCTATATCTTCGCACTGTCTCTCAAAGTAGGGTGCGACGATCAAAATAAAATTGAAAAAATAAAAAGCAAGAAGGTTTTTCTAATGAATTTTAACAGTCAAAGAGTCAAACTAGATCTCCCAGTGACTTTGAAAACAGAACCCAAGAAATCAAAGCAAGAAAGCAAGGCAAACTAAGAAAACAACATGTTCCCCAGTGGAGTCGCCAATTTTGTTATCGAGCTAATTGTTAAGTGTAGACACAAATCAATCCCCCTAGCTTCACTGCGAATCTAGAACAAAACAATACAATACACTACTATTTCCTTATATTTCAATTATCAAATGAGAAATGGATCTAGAAAATACCTTTTTAATATCAAAGATATGAATTCTCCAATGTGATCCAAGATCCGTCATGAGGCTTATGGAGAAATATCTGCAAATAAACACAAGCCAACGAAGATAAGAATAATACAAGAAACATTTGATATGAAACTATGTATGTGATCAAGGAATCATACAATATGGACAAATAAGATTCATATAGGAAAGAAAAGTATATATGTATTAAAGAATGTGGAAGAAAGATACAACCAGATGCCTTGATGTCATTAGGTTCCTTCCAATAGTTCCTTACTTCCCACATACTTTTGATCCACATCTTTTTTGACTATAGATATGAAAGTCACTCACAATCTATATTGACAAAGCAAAGCTCAAAGCCACTCTAACCAAGCTAACAATCTCAAGCCAAATTTTCAATCTCAATCCAATCTAACTTTCTCCATGAGATCTCCTCTCCTTTTATAATATGAAAAGGATAAGATGAGGAGGTTAGGATGATACCAATAAATCTGAAAAGTGAGTAAGATCCAAACTGATTGGAGAACACCTCACCATAGAAACTTCTCCTTCTAGAAGCATTGAGAAGATGCTCATTTCTCCCACGTACGAAAATCGTCACACCCTAAGTATAGTGCATCTTGCGAAGACGTCGCAGCCTAGATTTAGAGCAGGGGGAAATGATCAGACACCGTCGCACCCTATATATAGTGCATCCTACGAGGACCTTCCTTAATAGGGTTTTTACAAAGAAAAATACAATTTCTTCTCTCAGACAAAGTTCTTCTCCCTTCTTTCTTCAGGAATTTGGGCCACTGATCCTTCTAAAGACAAAGGATAGGTTTCCATGATTAACGGTCATAGGGATGACGAAAATAATGTGTAAAATTAAGTTGTGAGACTTCATGGACTTTCCAATAGTATTGTCTCAGACAGAGACACTAAATTTGTTAGACATTTATGGAGAACATTATGGAAGAAGTTGGAGACATAATTGTCTTTTAGTTCAGCATATCACCCTCAAATAGATGGACAGACTAAGGTGGTAAATCGAAGCTTGGGAAATTTGTTGAGAATTTTGGTCACTGAACATCATAGCCAGTGGGATCAAATTTTGTCACAAGCGGAGTTTGCATATAATGACTCGCCAAACAGAAATATAGGAAAAATCCCATTCCAAATAGTGTATGGGATGATGCCACGAGGGGTATCATAATTCATATACATGGAGCAGAGTGAATTCAGAATCGTTGGAGAAGAAGACTTAGCTGTAGAGATGCAGAAGCTTCATAATCAAATCAAGGAGTAGTTTCAGAACAACAATACAAAGTAAAAATGCAGAGTTGATTGGCACAGAAGAGAACTTCAATTTCAAGTGGGAGATCAATTTTTAGCACACTTGAGGAAAGAAAGGTTTCTGAGAGGAACATATAATAAGCTGAAGTTGAATAATATTGGACCGTGTAAGATCCTAAGAAAATTTTGTAATAATTCTTATGAGGTAGAGCTGCCAGAGGATGTGGGAATATCACCCATATTCAACATTTCAGACATGTATCCTTACAGGGAAGATGGCACAGAAAGATCATAAGATCAAGAGAAGATTCAATCGAAGAAGTAGATGCATGTAGTAGAAAATCCACAGATGGAGAATATCATTGATTGAAGGATTGGAAAGAAGACCAGGAGGAAGACCTATTTTGAATATTTGGTCAATTGGAAGGGACACCCAATAGAAGATGCTAGTTGGGTAAGTGAAGTTGATGTCCACAAGCATGGGAAATCAATGCAGGATCTCATGGACAGGAGTCCATGAATTTTCTGCCCAGAGGAGTATGATACAGGAGCATCATCAACAAAGCCACATGGGATGACAGTACAGCGCCTAGTGCACCTTTTGAGTAAAATTTTAAATTTTGACAGATGGTGTATCTTAGAGAACTTCTGAGTAAATGATGAATCCAAAAATTTTTAATGTTGGGGGGTTGAACGATCACGTCAGGACAGAAGAGAACATATCATCCTTGAGTTAGTTTATTTTGGCATGGATCTAAAGATCCGCCTTAAATTGTCTGTCACATACATTTATTGTAATAGGACTAAGTAGTTGTAAGCTTTTACTTCGATTGGATAGGTAGTTTGAGGGAACCCTAGAGGGCCTCTTGTATAAGTAGATGCATTGTATGCCTGAATAAGGCTATTGCAGATTAGTAGGAGATAGTGTTACTGAATGTAAGTTGTTTTAATAGAGTTGTATCCATTTACATTTGAATGAATATAACAAACGGATATTGATCCAACACATGGTGTTGCTGCTGTTTACAACTTCTCTGTTATTTTTTTTTTCATGAATGAATGAGTTATGTTATTGAGTATATGAAACTGTAAAGTATTTGGATAAGTTTCAATTGTTTCTCTTCGCTAAGTTCATGCAAGGTGTGCATACATTCTTCAAGGAGTGCATTGACATAGTCTGTTTCGACTCAGAAGCTCAGAAGAGATAGTGTGAAACTTCCATTTGCAACAAGTGCAAAGGGATTGCTGCAAGGTGTGCATAGTCGCCCACAAGAAGATAAATCTTTTGTAAGGATCATTTTCAAGGAGTGCACAGATTCTAATTTCGACTAAGTGTCGAAGTAGACCTCTGATTACTCAAAGGGTTTGAGAAATAGAGATTAGAAGAGATAGCGGAAATAAATCTTCAAAGGGAGTGAAGCTTTGAAGGTTTACAGAGTTATCAACCAAGATCTTCCCAAGAGGAAGCAGAAATCATTCCAGGTTGTTGGCTCTGGGCAAGGTGTGCAAGATTTAAGTCTCATTGTACATAGAAGCGATGAATTCTCTGAAGTCCCGAAAAAGGATCCTAGTCTTTGATCTAGGAGGAGGCACGTGGAGGCAAGAGAACTCATTCGGAGTTTCGACATCAGAATATCCAAGAATTTCTTTCATGTGGACAACCAACAGAAATCGATGAAGTCCCAACAGCGGAATGAATCCAGGTTGTTGAGTTAAGAGTATGTGTGGGGAAGGAAAAGGAGAAATCGACACTCGGAACTCCCAAAAGATAGAATTTTAAAGTTGATCGCGGTCATTGGTTGTTGAATAAGCGAGAACCGTCGATTCTCGCACCAGTCATGTTCGTTGATTCAGGGTTCGAAGGAATTGGTGACAACTGCAGTTAAAAACAACCAAAGGCCTGGAAGTGAAAACACCGTCAACCGTCAAATTGCGAGGACAGGTGGAGAACGGATCACGATTCTGTCAGTTTAGCGTTTGGTGCTTTGAAAGCATCATGTGTTAGAGAAAAGAGAAACTATCAAAGGTCGAAGTGTCGACAACTTAGAGCACTTTGGATTAAGCCCTGCATCACAGCCTGAGGTCGCAGAGGAAAGGGGCCTAGTATAGAGGATCTAGCACTGGTTATTGAATTTTTTCGATTCGAAGATCGGGGAAAAGGGAGGCAAGTACATCCAGAACTGCCAAAGCATGAATTCGAGAAGAGATTATCCTTAGACTATATTTCGTGGTCATATTGGAGAAGATTCTATCATAGGATCTAGAACTCGAAATCTGGTGTTACCATAAGCGCACGACAACGCCTACGCGAGTCACTTAAACCTGCGGCAATATCAAAGGGACCTGTGTGTCAATTTTTTCAGGACCTATTGGAGGACCGAAGAGCCGATTTGGCTCAGATATTTGAAGATCATTGATCGAGAGGTTGCGCAGCCCTGAGGGAGAGTAAGGGGGGTCTACGTCACTAGTCTACATCATTTGACCACTCATTAGCATTATCAACAAATAAAAATGCATCATAAATTGGTTTGACATGATCAACCTCGATTTCTTCATTTGTATAATCAAATTCAACATTGCATGCATGTGGATAAAAGGCTTGAAATGAAATATGATTTTAGGATTGAGTTTTTTTATGCGGTTTAAGAAGGGTGATGTCTGGGATGTGAGAGGTGTATTGATCATTAATCATCATGATATAATCATGATCCTCTTCACATTCAAGATCTTGACCACAAGTAGTGGATTCATTATAATTAGGCCCTAGGAGAGAGGGCTTCCGAGATATATTCAAAGCATGAGTTGAATTGAGATTCAAGAAATAACATGTGATCCTGTAACCTCTTGATGACGAGGATTAAAGAAGATAAACCCTTGTGTGAATCATAAATGCCAAAGGAGTAACATGTTCTACGGATTTTCTCTTCGAAGTTGAGGCAAGTGGATAGAGCTAGCTCTAGGTTTTGAACATTCTTTTCTCCCAACCGCCATCAGTAAAGAGGAGGTAGAAGTTAGTAGTAATGCAACAGGGAAACCAAGTTGGTAGGGTGAATGGGAGTAG
>JZKD02S1072326.1:0-13199 GCA_000966675.3 Picea glauca | reverse complement strand
ATTAATGAGTGAAGCTAGGCTTCAACCACCTTATCTCTTCTTCGTTTATCCTCAAGCTGGCATTGGGATTTAGATCACATGAATCATTTCCTGGAGAACATAGTGCCCCCTCTCTTGAATCTTAATTAGGCGCCTTTGACCTCTCTGTCAGAGTGCTTTTGGCGTTTCAGGGTTCGCGGATGAGAAAGGATTAGGATTTTTATCCTTTAAAGTCACGATGGGAGAAATGATGGGAGGGCCTAACGGTCGCCACGTGTTCCCCACTGATTTGATGGCTCTGAACTAACCCGGTAATACTGTGGGCCCGAGTTTCGGTGCTATCGAGGTTTGGGGTTTCGAAATGTAAAATGGCGAGGAGTGCTTACTGCTCAAATTCCCGAATGTCGTCATGATGTGGATGCGTGTCGCGCGTCCTTCATATGGACAGCCCAGAGAGTATTTTCTATTATAAAGGGGTTGTCCCCCCTTCACCCGCTTGCTTGATATGAACTGGTGCTAAGATCTTGGGCTTAGTTCGAAGGGAGTTTCGGATTTTCGTTGATCGTCACTTTCAAGTGCAATGGATGGAGAGCTTCCTGACTCCCGATACCCAATACGCCGACAGGCTGCCACCTGTCCTGGTTGGATCGGACGACCCAAATCTGATTTGAACTATTGGTGCTCCCACTTGCGCTAAACCTTGGGAAACTCAGTAGCTCTGAAAACCCGATGACCGTCGATCTTCTTTGTAAATAGATCTTGGATGCTGCCAATGCTATTTTTCCCACTCGCTTGCCTTGCTACCGGAAAAACAGGGATTCTCCCGCGCTGCGCTTGGGCACTTCCTGAGCAACCTGTAGACTTGGGTGCTTTTGCACCTAAGACAAAAATAATCGCTAACAGAGCTCACATTTTTATGAATAAAAAATGGTTTTAGTTAAGGAAGAATTTATGGAGAGCCTTCTAAATGACCCTTTTGCTAATTGACCCTTTAGTAATTAACAACACGTAATTTAAAGGGTGACAATAACAAGATAACAATGATTCATGGAAATGAGAAAGTAGTGGAAGACTTGTCTAAGCACCTTTGTCGTGAAGGTTAGCTTCAAATGATGGATCAAAATGTTAATGCAATGCAATGTAAAATCTAAATCCAATTGTTAATACGACATTAAACTAACCAAATTTGATAAGATATCCTGCATGTTGAAGTCAATTACACAAGATTCATTGGTGATTCATTATGGTCAATGTTTATGATCCATTGACATGATGTAGAGTGATAGATCATGGGCCTACACATCTTCCTTATATTCCTCAAACCAACCCATTCATCTGTTAACCTAGCTTCTACTTAATCTTTCATCGGTATGTGTTGAGTCATTCCATTTGATTTTGACATCCTTTATTTTCTTTTTATTATAAGGTTAAGTCAAGTTATGATTTGAATTAAATAAGTCATACCACCATGGTTATATCATTGTTGGGTTGCAAAAAGGATAACTTAGGTCGATTGATGCAAAAAGATATTGATTGCAAGAATGCCCTCATTCTTACAAATAGCATAGCAGGCGTTGTTTTATGAGTTTTATTGTTTTAAAAAATATTTAAAAGTTTAAATAATTGTGAGTTGATGCCCAACATGCATTTACATCTACCTGTGCACTCGAGATTGTGCATATTGTTTGCCTTATGCAACTATCATTGCAGTTTTTGTGCTAAGATTGTTCATGTTTGTGCCTTGAGCAATTATCATTGCAGGTTTTGTGCATGCAATTTGTTTATGAACCCGAAACAATGCATACTCTTGACCCCTATTCTAAACACAAGAAGCTAGAGCACGATGGTATCACTCCGAGAGTGCTAGCAGTTAAGCAAGGCCGAGCCAAAGGGGCTCAAGTTGTTCGAGGCCATACCATATATTAGTGAAATATTTATTAGGGGTTCATTAAAATACTAGTTCTCTTTTCTTTAAGCAAATTGGGCATTCCCTGGACGGATTTTCTGGTGTCTTTAGGGCTACAGGAAGAGCAGGAAATTGAACAACAATTAGAAGAGAAGAAGGAGAAGTTCCCTAGGAAGCTAAGGTTTCCACATAACTTGGAAGTTCATCCAAAGAAACCCAACATACCAAATAAAATACCTTACTTGCAAAAACAAGAACCATATCAAACAAAGAAAGATCCATCATTCCAGAAAAAGATGGATAGAAGTTCATAAGTTAAAGATACATTCAAAATATCAATTCTCGTCATATTTCAGGAAGGGAATCTCGGGACTAATTTCCAATCAAACTGTAAAGAATTTTTCAAAACCATTTAAAACCTATCTCCCAAATGAATCCATTTACCTTAACCCCGGAGGGTTTGTGAAATTTCTCAATGGTTCAAGAGAAATCTACGTCTGATCAAAATGAAAATTTCCATAAATTTCCATATTTCATAGGTGGCAGAGCATCCCAAATTATACGCATTTGATAAAGAAGCTACAGGATTCTAGGACCAGATTTGTTAACAGGTGGAAACAAGGAATATAGTTGAAGAATAATAATCATATCAAGTGGCATAAAATTGTGTAATAGAGGAAGAAGATCGTGAAGCTTAAGTTCCATATTTGACCAGAGCACAGCAATAGTTATGAAATTTCTATGCCACATTATCAAAATCACAGTTTGAATAAATTCCTCAATATAGCAATGGGATTTATATCAGATCAAATAGTTTGTGAGATTTCTTCAACTTGTAATCTTCATCTCCAACTTTTGTCAACACTAGCAAACAAAGAACAACTTCATGATTTTTAGGAAGATAAGATGTCGGTCATAGATATCATTTTGTATTTGAAATCAAGTTCAACATCATTTCTAGAAGATCAACCTCAGCACTTCTAGGCATGAAAATAGAAAATACATGGGTGGCACAAGATCAGTTAACTCCAGATCATAGGAAGTACTTTTTTTCCTTTGTTTTAATCACTGTCTTCAAGCGCAGTTTATGAAAAATTGAAGATGGATATTTGAAAACCAAAAGAGGTTTTTATTGGTAATAGGCCCATTCACAAAAACCACTCTAAATTTTTACATAGGTGTCATGGTTTGGAATATTCAAATGAATATTTACAGGCCATTTTTCTATATTTAAACATTGAAATATTTCATGTTTTAGTCATTGTCTTCAAGTACAATTTTTGAAAGGATGAAGATGAATTTTTGAAAACCAAAAGAGATTTTTGGTTGGAATGAGCTCATTCACAAAAATTCTCTCATTTTTTACACAACTATCATGGTTTTGGAGATAAGAAGGGATATTTGGACCCTAGTTTTTAGGAATTCACCAAATTTATTTTTCTAAAATAACTCATAGATAACAGTCGGTGAGCCACCTCATCAATTCGACTTGGAGATATGATAGAGGTATTTGAACCCTCTCTTGATGGGGGTAAATAGATGGATATTGGAAAGTAAAAAGGGTTGAGTTTTGTTTGGGGGTATCAAGCATCAGGATTTTGGTTGGGCCTTGAAGCTTAAAACTTTTAAGTTTTCCACCCGGTGAATATAATTTTTGGTGACAGATTGTGTTTTCTCAAATTTTGTTTGTCTTATTATCTTATCTAGATGAAAATATAAATGTATGCAAAGTTTTGTTTATTTTCCTTTTAGTTATTGTCTCAGTGAATTGTTTATTTTCATGCAACCTGATTTCAGTTATTATTTTAGTGACTAGTTTATTGTTATACAACATGTTTGGAGGATTTGTGTCTAGGTACATCTTTTGGATTTGAAATATTATTTTAAGTTTGAAAGTTCATACAACAAGTGAAAAAATGTATGCTTGTTAGTATTTCCTTTGTTTTTATCTCTACATATTTATATGTTTACCAGAATGCATGCCACCAGATAAGGGAAACCTTGTAGTTGATGTTGTTGAACAACCCAAATAAATCCTTGTCCTTGAAAGCTCATTCATCAACTGAACATCAAATAAACCAATCAAACCCACAAAAAATGAATCCTTCCAACAACTGATGTGGCCTAGCTCTTCCCTTTAGCAGTCAGGTGCAGACCTTAGGACCAACATCTTCTGGCGTCGTTGTCGGGGAATAGAGTAATGAAGTAACATTTCTCTGAGAGAACAAAAACGATCAGATATATTTTTTATGGTGAAAAAAATCCATACACATTCAGACTGCAAATCATTCAACTATCGACTCCATGGTTAAAGAATCTAGTGGTGACTCCATAGTTTCAAGAAGTCATATTTTCAAATGGAATCCATCTTGGCTCAGAGGTTTTCTCCTCTTAATTTCTTTGTTTTTCCTGGTTTTCCAAATGTTGTTCCTACTATAGATGAGTGGGGTGATCACTTGTCCATATTTAGAGAAGATAGAGATGATAACATGCATATAATTTGCTTGAATCCCATGAAGTCATGCATCATTTGGGTATACATCATGAAGATGTATTAATGAAAATTTGCATGTACTCATTAGAGGGAGAGGCACAAGAATGGTTCAAATCCTTATCGTCTTCTAGTATATCGTCTTTAAAATATTTTCATGTTTCCTTTCATAATCATTGCAAGAAATATTTTTCAACTAAGTTGCTTTTTGAACGTTGTTGTGAAGAATTTGGATCTTATATTCAATAGTCAATTGTTAGTTCTTCTAGTAGTGAAAATGAAAGGGATATTTTCATTGAAGAAGTGGAGGAAGATTCAATTACATATGAGTCTTCTTCTAATTCTTATATCCAGAAATATGATGTTGGGAATTGCATTAATGATGAAATTAATGATAACGAGGCTTTGGATACATTTTCCACTATTCCATATGTCTCAATTAGTTGTTGTTATGATGAATATGTTTTTCTAAGTTCTCATAAAGATCCGGTTAACTATGAAGAAAGCAGTGTTAATGGTCAAACACAAGCAACTCTTTCTGGGAATTTTCAGCAGCCATTTCTTGGACTTGGAAAACTAGCATATCATAGTGATGAAGGTTGTTGAATAGATTATGAGGAAACAATTGTTTCAAAATTGGATCAAGAGGTATCTTCTACAAAATCTATGATTGATTATGGTTGAGATAAGGAATTATTCATGCATCAGCATACTCTTGAAAAGTTTTCTACTTTAGGTTACAGTGAAATAAATGATGAACCTTTGAAGGAAAACAAAGAGACTATTTTAAATCATTCTTTACCAGATGCACCTATTTATGATGAGTATTATGAATTTGATGATGAATTACATGAGAAACAAGTAGTATTTTCCTCTTCTAAAAATTTTGATCATCGTGGTTATGATGAAGATGTGCCTACTCTGCAAGATCAATTTTCTTCTTAGCCATTTTTTCTTACCACGTCTCATACAAAAATTATTATTCGAAAATAACATGAGCATGCCTTTGCCTTTAATGATCTACCATTGTTTGATGATTATGAGGAAAGTGATGTTGAAGGTCATGAACAAGTATGTCTCCTTTCTTCTGGAAATATGGAGCAGCAGATTCAAGATTTCTTCAAGCATGAATATGACATCTTTCAGCCAAAAATAGAAGAATCCCAACAAGAAAAAATCAGCCATGGAAGTCAAATTAAAGAATGTATTGCTACATATCCATCAAGGTATGGTTCTCATGTTTTTGAAGATCATGTAGCAGTTTATATGAAGTCAAATTGGATTAAAGAATTTTCTTTCATTCATTATGTGAAGGAAGAATTTCAAAATTTTAAGTATGGGCTTCAAGATTGTAAGTTGATGCTATATTTTTCAGTTTCTAATATCATATTTGTACTTAAAGATGGAGGTCAGTTTCATCTTGTTAAGCATTTCCTCGTATGGCTTCACTGGAAATCTGATTACACATGATTACTTGGTTTTCAGCTGAGTGGAGTAGGGGTGTGTTGAATAAGCTCGACATTCAAGCATTTCATTTTTAGTTTGTTTATACATTATATTGGAAATAAGACTCCATCACCCAATGGATTTGGAATTGTACAAGAGATGGGGGTTTTTAGATTGCAGTTTGCTTGCAGAGTTATTTGTTTCATCTTGCATTTTTTGGTTTGCATGATGCAGATGTTTTTCATAATAGATTGAGGGTGGTAGAAACAAAGAAATAATGCACACAAGTTTGTTGTTCTTAACACCTCATAGGGAATTGCTACCCCCAGTTGGAGTCAATGTTAGATCCTAGGCCTGTACCTCTTTATTTTATTCCTCAAACCATTCCACTCATTTGTTAACCTAACTTCTACTTAGACTTTCTTCATGATGTGTTGAGTCATTTCCATTTGATTTTGTCATTCTTTATTTGTTTTCATTAGTTCCTTGATCTTTATAAGGTTAAGTCAAGTTATGATTTGAATTAAATAAGTCATACCACCATGGATATATCATTGATTTGTTGCAAAAAGGATAACTTACGCTAATTGATACAAAAGATACTAATTGCAAGAATGCCCCCATTATTGCAAACAACAAAACGAGCGTTGTTTAATGAGTTTTATTGTTATAAAAAAAAAATAAATTTTAAATAACAGTGTGTTGGTGCCCATCATGAATTTACATCTACCTATGCACTTGATATCATGCACATTTTTTCCTTATGCAGCTATCATTGCAGGTTTTGCACTAAAATCGTGCACTTTTGTGCCTTGAGCAATTATCATTACAGGTTTTGTGCATGCAAACTGTTTATAAACCTGAAAAAATGCATACCCTTGACCACTATTCTCAACACAAGCAGCTAGAGCACAATGGTGTCACCCAAAGAGCACTGGAAGCTAAGTAGGTCTGAGCTAAAGGGGCTCAATTTGTTCGAGGCCATACCAGATATTAGTGACATATTTATCAAGGGTTCAATAAAATATTGGTTATCTTTTCTTTAAGAGAATTATACATTCCATGGACGGATTTTCTGGTGTCTTTAGGGATACAAGAGGAGTAAAAAATCGAACAAAAATGAGAAGAGAAGAAGGTGAAGTTCCCTAGGAAGCTAAGGTTTCCACATAACCTTGGAGTTCATCCAAATCCACCCAGCACGACAAAGAAAATACCTTTCCTACGAAAAGAATAACCAGATCAAACAAAGAAAGATCCAACATTCCAGAAAAACATGGATAGAAGTTCATAAGTTAAAGATACATTCAAAATATCAATTCCCATCATATTTCAGGAAGGGAATTTTAGACCTATTTCTGATCAAACTGTAAATAATTTGTCAAAACCATTTAAAACCCATCTCCCAAATGAATCCATTTACCTTAACCATGAAGGGTTTGTGTTATCAATGGTTCGGGAGAAATATGTGTCAAATCAAAACAAAATTTTCTAGAAATTTCTTGATGTCATAGGTGGCAGAGCATCCCAAATTCTACGCATTCAATCAAGTAGCTACATGATTCCATAACCAGATTTAGTAGTAGGTGGAAACATGGAATATAGTTGAAGAATAATATTGTATCAAGTGGCATAAAAAAATTTAATAGAGGAAGAAGATCATGAAGGTTAAGTGTCAGATTTGACTAAAGCGTGGCAGTAGTTATGACCTTGATATGCCACATTATCAAAATCACAGTTTGAATAGATTCCTAAAGATAGCAATGGGATTTAGATCAGATCATATAGTTTATGATGTTTCTTTAACATGTAATCTTCGTCTCCAAAAAATTTCAACATTAGCAAACAAAGAGAAACTTCCAGATTTTCAGGCAGATGAGATGTCAGTCAAAGATATCATTCTAGATTTGAAATCAAGGTCAATATCATTTTTAGAATATCAACCTCAACACTTCCAAGCATGAAAATAGAAAATATAGAGGCTGCAGAGGATCATTTAATTCCATATCATAGGCAGTACCTTTTTTTTCCCATGTTTTAGTCACCATCTTCAAGTGCAGTTTCTGAAAATATGGAGATCAATTTTTGAAAACCAAAAGAATTTTTTATTGGGAGTGGACCCATTCACAAAAACCTCTCTCATTTTTTACATAGGTGTCATGGTTTGTAATATTTGAATGAATATTTATAGCCCATTTTTCCAGATTTAAACATTGAAAGTGTTATCACTCCAAGAGTCACTCTAGGTTGCAGATCAAGTGAGCTTGGTAACTTAATCAAATGTTCAAATAAAGGTATAAAATATATCAATTTGAATGATTTGGCTATAAACTCACTCACTCAAGACATATATAAAAACACTTAGACAAATAGGGCCTTCACTGTACTGATCAAATAACTTAAGAACTGAAAGTGGATGGAGAATGTTATCATACCAACAAGATCATATACACTAAGAGTACATATGAAAGGTTAGTTACAATAGGAAAAGTACTTTTGATTCTTTGTCTACCAGTGCAATGAAAAAAAGAATTTTATCAATCACTGAATAAACATTGAATATATGAAATGTACATTCATTCACAGGTACAGAAGAAGATAAATAAAATGGAGGTCTGAATAAATATAGTGAAAAGATCTTATATTCCAATATGCATTCAAAAGTCTTTTACAAAGGAGTGTTTTCAAATATCCAACTTCAAACACCTTTACAATCAAAAATTTCTGGGATAAATAGCATTTACAATCCTTAACTAAGATCCTCTAAATATGGATCGAATAGCTACATATTTGCTTAGATCTAATCTGTTTACAAAATATTAGGATCTAGATCCTATTTCTATGAGATTTAACCCTCATCCTTAAACTAAGTCTTCGACAGCTTCAGAGGCTTTGTTGGAGGATATTATAGATCTTCTAGAATCATCAGAAATAGTTGGGCTTTGAGTCACCTATTCTTTGACCAAAAAGGAGTCCAAATGTGACTTTGCTTGTTACTCGTTGAAGATGAACAAGTTTTCATCGCGTTGTATAGAAAACAGATTGTTGGCACTACAAACTCCTGTAGGTCACTGTCTTTACCAAAATACTCCAAAAATTGCTTGAAAATTGTCTTTGAAGGCTGGGAGCCTGCCTCATCTAAACACATACCACTGTAATTTACTGATATTATTGAGATTACTCAGGCTTCATCTCAATAATCATGTATTTATACTTTCTTTCCTCAATGTATTTTCTAGGCACCTTCATAAGACTTCAAAACTATAAGACAAGTATGAGGGCTTGCAATGATGTTGCACATATATCTTGCCACTGCAAAACTGATGAAATAAGTCTGGAAAACTTCCATATCTCGCACCTTCATATGAACTTTTATCAAACCCTCACATCAAAACAAAACACGGTATCCATTCGATGTCTACATTACTGAGCTTTTGAGCATTTCACTTATGGTCTACTATGTTGTGTATCACTTCTTTGCAAGTGATCCAAACTTGAAATCATCAAAACCTTTCACTTAATTGTCTTATATCTCTTTAAAGCCAAAATTTACAACTTAATATAGGAAAAAATAAATAATGCATGTTCAATAACCTTGAAGACAAAAATGAACAAAGGATATCTTAGGTATAACATGTTAATCGTAAGTCAGCAAAATTTGATCACAAAACTTTGAAACAACATCTGCATATTAATCATATTTCTTGGAAGAACTAGGAGAAGTGGTCTCTTTCAAGAAGATTGCCAAGTTCTTCTTACTAAGCATGTTCTTAGCCAAATATATGTCTTCAGTTAGCTTCCTATTGTCTTCTCTCAAGCTGAGGTTATGTTTGTACATGTTTACTAACTGAGTCATTTGTATTCATTTCCTCTTGATTATTTTTCTTAGCCTAGTACATTCTTCGTCCAGCTCACCCATTTGAGTAGTAAGGTGGCTACTCAAAGTGGCATTATTTTGCTTCAATACTTGATTTTTCCCCTTTAGGGTTTTGATTTATGCCTGGGATGCAAGTAACTTATCCCTTTTTCTCTTGGATGACATGACTTTAGGAGATAATTGTAGAGGTTTAGGAGGTAATTCCTTTAACTGGACAATGACCTTAAGTGCTTCTTTTTCTAGAGGGGATAACTTCAACTTCGGTATCTTGGTTCTTGGCTTAATGAGTTCAATTTATTGATGAGACTGCTCAACAATAGTAAGCTTATTCATGGATGACCTTCTAGGGGCAGGTACTCATGTTTTAACTTCAATGATCTGGATGTTATCATCAAATTCCATATGTGAAGGTTCAATAGGGAGTTATGATTGTTTCTCAACAACAATTTTCTCCTAAGGTTCTTCAATCAACTTGAGCTTCCTTCGGGATGATCTCCTCAAAACTGGTGGACCAATATTGACTGGAGTACTTTGTACATGATCATCAATTTGTACTGGAGGAAGTTCGATAGGATGCTCAGTTTCTTCTTTAGTGGTGACCTCTTTGGACTTACCTTTCCCTTTATTTCTCTTAGAAGTTCTAACAGGTGATGGATTTTGAGAAATAGGGGCTTGGGAAGACTTTGGTACTTCATCTAGGGAATCGGAAGGAGGTATAGTAGTCTACTTCCTAAAGGTATTAGACTTAGAATAAGAAGCAGGCATATCAATCTGGTAATTGGAAACAAACAGGAAGGTAGGACAAAATTTACATTCCTTCTTCAATTGCCCAGTGACTATCAGTTTTATTAAGGCGTGATGGAAGATTGATTTCTGAAGTTTGTCAGGCTTTCTTTAAGCAAGCATAATCATTCTTTGTAAACTCATAAAAAGGAAATATGGTAGGTCGATTTCCCTCTTACCAGTGAAGTGAAGAAGCATCTTTAAATGATACTATAAACTCTACTATATCTCCCTTCACATGTAAAAAATATCTGTATGATTAATAGCAACTTCTCATAGGCTTCCAAAATCCAATTTCTGGGTATACCCTTCACTAGATTAGCTCCTTGATGCTCTGGCTTTAACATTTCTTGACACTAGTCTTATTTTTCCAATTTCTTTTCTTTGAACCAAAGCTCTCCCGTCCTTGGTGTCTCTGTGACTACAGCTATTAAATCCATTTTCAAATTTATCTCCATAGCACCAACCTGAGTTTTTCCATCCTTGTAGTTCTTCACAAAATCTCGATTGACCTCCAAGTGATGGCCATCAAGTTTTTGGTAGTATCTCAGACATCCCAAATGTTTAAATGAGTCCATATGATCCGAATTTTTCTCAATCAAACTTGTATCAGTAGGCTCAAATATGTACAAGGAGCCAGACCTCCTCCTGGGTGTTGCATCCTTGGGATCCATCTGCAAATAGTCAATTTCCTATAGCACTTATTAAAACAAAGAGTCAGTTTACAAAGAGAAAAATAGAAATGCTTTCTTCTAATGCAATCTCTCCTTAGGAAAACACAAATTTGATGACTAGATGAGCGATTGGAGGGAGATTTAAACTCATGCTGAGGTGTTAGAATTGTCTAAATTCCTCCTTGAAGTCATTTCACCGAGTTATAAAGTTAAAACAATGAGATAGAGCCAAACTCGGTAGTTTGGAGTGCGTCAAGTGATGAAATGCTGATATGCGCTGATAACTCGGGAATTGTTAGCACAGTACATGTAAAACATGTGCCAAGCGATGCAAACTCATACTGAATGAGACCTTTCAAGCTCAAAAATGAGAGATTTGGCAATGATGACTAAATATGACCATAACTAACTATTAAGATCACATGTTACACTTTAAAATATCATGACTCGATCTTATATTTGATTTTGACACACTTAAATTTAGGATATAAACTCTTCATGATCACTTAGTCATTAACAATATGACTAGACTTAAATTATCAAAATAAATGAGGGACCCACTTATTCGATTATCTTCTTTAAAAGAAAAACTCAACCTATTACCTAAGACTCCAAATAATAAAAAGTTTATTAGGGAAATAACATATGGCTCCTATTGGGGGTGGAAGCCTCCATGTGATTTTCCAAGAACATAGTAGTTCCAATCGTATTTCCACTCAATTTGAAACCATGCAGCCTCCTCTTATTATTTAGCTCAAATCATTCTTCAAAAATATAAATATTGAACTCTATAATGCCTAGTCCATTGGGTGATGGAGTCATTGATCATGTGCAGCCAATCCCCTGCAAACCTTAAATATTTTTTTATTCACTTATGCCATACCCAGAACAACTATGCTTGTTCATTGAAAATTGAAAACCTTCATACTGCAAACCAACTGAAAACAAATGCTCAACTACTGAGCTTATTCATGTACATTCCTATATTAATCAATTGTATTACTACTGACTCAAGTGAAGTCATATTTCCAATGTAACCATACAAGTAAACTCATGAATGAAAGACTTATTTTTATGCCATTGATTAGAATATAATAATAAAAGCATAACAGTGACCATAAAAACTCTTTCAGGAGATCACACTCACTGTCAAATACAAGTGATATGATCAAATATGAAAACTTAAGAGAGTCTGAGAGATAAGACTCAAGTAAGGCTTCCATAGGATCTTCAAAACCGAGATCACCATCATACATATTCAAAATCATTGATTTCTCATGTATGTCTTCCCCTTTGCTATATCTCTGTGACTTGGATCCATCACTATGATGTGTTGGCCCATTACAGCTGACAATTTCTGAGAGAAAAGAAGAGATATGTTCTTGATATTCTACATCATTGTATCCATCATTATCAAATGAAGGGTGAATATTAAAAAATATCTCATAAGAGAATTGTTGATTACTCTCCCCAACAATGATATATTTAAAATATGTAACAAAACTAAGGAGATTTTCATTGGAATTTTGAACAATAGACTCATAACTATCATCAACCATAGCATAATTACATTGTTGATCATCTCCTTGCTGAAAATTAGAACTAGATGAGATTCCATTAGTCAACAAGCCTTCGTAAACATTAAAATCTTCCTCGTCATCACTGTATTTGTCAAATATGGGAACATCGGGATAAAATCCTAATGGAAGAGATGAATATTTCTGCATATAATCATCATCATTATGATTTTGAAACAGATTTGAAACAACTCCTCCTTCTTCCTCGTCATTATCATCCTTCTCATCTAGATTTGAATCAATGGGCTCATAAGAAGAAATATCTAAATCATCCTCGGCTATGCAATCATCAATATTACTATCAATTATATCTTGAAGATATTCTTCTTGGGAATTAACAATAGAAAGAATTTAATCCTCATCTGTATCTTCATTAATATATTCACTTTCATCCTCACTACTAGAAGAAACAACATGTTGAATATCTGAATGAAACTCCTCACAACAATGCTCAAAAAGAAGTTCCTGA
>JZKD02S1072325.1:199214-227492 GCA_000966675.3 Picea glauca | reverse complement strand
TATGTGATTTACATGTTATTTGCTAAGTGCTTGGATGTATTTAGATAAACCTACTTATGCTTTGTGCTTATTAGATGTGAGAATGTTAGATCTAATCTATATGGTTATATTTAGTGCCTAATCTACTCGATCTGATCTATTTTCCTATGCTAAGTGCTTGAGTACAATAGATTAGTGTGAGTACTGTGAAGCTCTGTTTTATCAACGAAGTATATATTGCTTGCATATTGAAGAACTGGCAGTGCTGAGTGCTTTATTAAGTGTTAGAATCACAGATTTGTGTCTCAGCTAACATTGCAGATACATGAGTCTTGCAACCAACCCTGCCTCTACCTTGGGTGAGACTGCATCTGCTTCGTAGGTGTTGCCGAAAGGGTCGGTATTTAGGGCTGTGTTGGTGTGTTGTTGTAGAGTTGAACCCTAGGTCTACCCCTGTGCCAACAAAAGTACTAAAATCGATAAATTATATAGTGATCCATTTTGGATCAACGTTATGAATGGAAATTCCTATATCAAATGGACTGATACGCCACTTATAACCTAGTACATTATGTAGATGGTATAGTTTTCATGAGTAATGATTTGTGCTTGCTTGATATTTTCAAGTGAAATTAACAACAAAGTTTTGTTGGAATAGAGATTGAACGCAGAGGACAACAGATCTGAGAGAAGTGATGGTGTCGAAAGACACTGTATCACTAAAGCATGAATCAGTCAATGAGAGCGAGATAAGATCTCTCGAGATGATCGGACAATCTAATATGATGATAAACCGATCACTAAGATCATCTATAAATAGGTTTGGTCATGGACCAAAATCAACAAACTCAGGTGAAGAAGGTTGCACATGTCCATAAAACATGGACTGAGAGTCCATAAGTGGACATGGTCAAACAAGGGTTTAGTTAGATTTTGACCTAAATACTTGGTCTACCTATACATCCGATAAGGTGAGGTTACAAAGGAAGCACATGGTCCAACACCCAAACTCATCTTGGAGGAAAACAAATTCCATAACATTTATCCCTGAATTTGTGCTGACTGCAAAAGCTAATCACAAGATGGTACAAAAACACTCCTGAAGAAATATGATCCCCATTGACACAGATCAAGGCCAAAGAGCATTCATCCATTAAAAACTGATTGTAAAATATGTTGTCAAAACACGGTCCCAGACGGTCAATCGACTAGACAACATGACAACATCAACCATGCGATGAGACGACTAGACAAGAACACACCAAAAAAATTAGTCTTTGTTAATCCAACAGTCTTTTCCAAGCTAGACAATCTCTATATATAAACAGTGTTTGTATTAGGTACAAAGGTACAACAACTAGGTCTACACATCAACAACTTCAATTACTCCCCTCCGCTTAAACACAACTAAGGGATCAAACTATCAACAACAATTCTTCGTCGAAACACACCATTTGACAGACAATAGAGAGTTGAAACTCAGTCGACAAATTCACAGTCGAAACACCTCCATTCAACAGACAATAGAGAGTTGAAACTCAGTCGACAAATGAACAATTGAAACACCTCCAGTTGACTATCAAGTTGGGTCGATCTTGTGGTAGACCACTGCAAAGCATCAATAATAAAGAGGAGCATTGTACATTTGTACAATAGATGAAACACAATGGTAGGAAATATTCAAAAAGATGGTCAGATGTGCCCATGACCACTCATCAATCCAACCACAGTCAATCTTGGTAGTCAGTACGGGTCCACAGTTCTGTATTTCATGTCTTTTTTGCAATGATCAGAAAGCATGATTGTCATTTCTTCGATGGAGAGGTTGATGATAAGGCACATAGGCATGTGCTGGCTGATCAAGAGATATGGGTTCATGGTAAAGTGTACTCTTAGGAGTAGAAGAACCATGTATATTAGCAACATTGTCATCAACAACAATAGTTTGAGAGTCTAGAAGGTTGGGGACAACCATATCAACAACTGGTTCATCAATAGAGTTCTTGACTAGAAAATTCAGTCTGAGATCCACCCACAATTAACAAAAATCCCCTATTTACAACAAGGGCAGGTGTAGGAAAGGAGGCAACAACAACATCATATCCAATACTGGTTCTTGGTGGCAACATCTCAGGCATAATATGGATTAAACAACACAATTATTAGTTTTAAAACATAAATCAACAACATCTGGCTTACAAACAACAATAGGTGGTGGAGAAAAAATGGGTGAGATTGGTAGCTCAACAACATAAACATTCTTTTCACAAACAACAAGACTAGCAACTACGGTGGAAGAAGAAATAAGTGAGTCTGGCAGCTCAACAACATTAATCTTTTTCTCAACGGTTGTTTCAACATTCTATTCAGTAGTCCACAAGATCTGAAGAGTTGCATCCTTCTTAGTCAACTGTAACAATACAACATCATAATCTTCCTTCAATTCCCGATACTCATCAAACACACAATTGTTATCTTCTTGAAGAGGAGAAACTTCTTCACGAATCTCCTTGAGTGGGAAAACTCATGAATGAACTGGGTATTTTTTTCCATCACTTGGATGACATTTGTACTCAATGTCATATGAGGAAGAGATTTCAGTTCTTCTTCCAAGTCTTCAAGAAGGTCATACTTTTCTTCAAATTCATCTGAAGGAGACTAAAAAAAGCTAGCAACAATGTTTCCCATGGAAACAACCCTTCTGGAGTGCTCAGTCACAACAATCTAGAACACATCTTCTGATATTTTAACTGATTTTTCAGTCCTGTATTTTATATATTCAAGGAAACATTTTCACGATAGAGGACTTTCAGCTCCTTCACAATATCATTGACAAGATCCTTCTTATCACCAAACTCATCCACCGGATCTTGAAAAATGGTTTCCATGGTCTGTTCTAGGTCAACAATTTTGCTAGACTTTTCATCAAACCATTGCAAAAGGTTGGTTTGAAAGAGGGCAACCTCATATTCTAGCTGGGTGTGGGATGTCTCTAGTTCACTACTCGGTCTTTGATTCCCTGTCTGCAATTGTGCAACAATATTATGTAAGGAAGTGACTTCTGCGTGAAGTCACCTGTGAGATTCTTCCAAGGCGATAACCTTCTTCTCATGAATCTCCTATAGTTTTTGAAGCATCAGAGGTTTGTCTTCATCCAACAGGCCCATTGTCGATGGAGGGCATGATCAAGGGAAATAAGTCTGCAACAAATAAAAAAATGGACGGGAAGTCGATAAGAAATATGACGACTTACACCAAGTAGGGTTTATATGGGTCTGTCTAGGAAAGGGAGCCATCCAATTCTCAACATATACTTGTGGAAACTTCTTTTGCTAAAAATTTCAAGTGGAACATCACCCCAGCACAACAAGCATGCAATACCAAGAGCCACGCATAAGCCGGTCGGAGATGGACAGGTCGCGTGATGAGGAGTCATATTAGGATATCCACAGACTAACATTCACACCATCCAATCAAGGAACAAGCTAATCAAACCCTCCAATGGGAATCCAAGCCTATGCAGGTCGAGAACTCTGCAAGTCCAGTCGAACTCTGGTTCATTCCAGGTTGGACAGACTCCAGTTAAGTCGAGTCAAAATATGTTTGGCATCCATGCAATAAAAAATCGAGTCGTCCCTTCTTCACTTCGTCCATGCAATGCGCGGTCGGACCTATCTCCTTTCTCGCTAGTCGATGATGAAAACTTCCAAGTCAAGCCAGCAACGGTCGAACAGATCTTCGTCGAGTGGAGTTCACTGGTCGGGCATACAACAAGTCTAAGGTTTTGAAAAAACCATGTTGAAACAGGGATTGAACGTAGAGGACAACAGATCCAAGAGAAGCAATGGTGTCGAAAGACACCGTAGCACTGAATCATGAATCACTCAATAAGAGCGAGAGCAGATCTCTCGAGATGATCTGAAAATATGAGATGATGACAGACCGATCATTAAGATCATCTATAAATAGGTTTGGTCATGGACTAAACTCAACAAACTCGGATGAAGGCGGTTACACCTGTACATGCTTAAAACGTGGAACGAAAATCCATAAGTGGACATGGTCAACTAAGGGTTTAGTTGACTGTCAACCCAAAGACATAGTCGACCCATACAAGGTGAGTTTAAAAAAGAACTGCATGTTCCAACAAGCTTGAGATTATAGATAGATAAAATCCTTTTGTAGATAATGGTGTGAGAATACTTTTCTCACATTGTTGTTATGATAATTGATTCTTATTAATCTTAAATTTCAACATAAAGAAAGTATTAAGATATTTTCAAGTAGCTAAGATATGTAAGGGATTTCAACATCACACTTTGAAAGATGCAAAACAATTTGTCAAAATGTTGTGATGTTTAATTAGCAGGAGATGTAGGTTGAATTGATCGTAACATTGATACACTTTCCAAAGTGGGTCAGTGGTATTACTTCATTAAAAAACAAAAAGAAACCTACTATATATCTTTTGAGTGTAGAAGCAAGAAGGAATCTTATATATCTCTTTTAAGAATATAAGCTATACATGTGGTAGCATCTTACGATAAAGGAGTTGATGTGATTAAGAATGTTGGAAAATTGAAAGAAGTCTTATTATTTTGTGGCATGATTTGATGAAGCAAAGTGAGTTGATGTGATTAAGAATGTTGGAAAATTGAAAGAAGTCTTATTATTTTGTGTCATGATTGAATGAAGCAGAGTGAATGAGTGGAAAAGAGAACATGTAGTTGGCATTTTATGAAACTTTTGCCTACTTGATTTTTGTTTTTAATGAACTTGTATTTAGTTTACAAAAAAACAAATTTCATTATTTTACTTGGTTTCAGTGTTATGGAATTTGATCTTAATCTCGCTACTAATCATGAGTAATTTTAAAATAATGTAATTTAATATTTAGAATGCTGCATTCAAAGTATTACATTGTTAGGGAAACAAGACTTGTAAAAGCTCATGGTTATCCAAGATAATTTTACAAGTATTGCAAAGAAGGTCATAGATTCACAATGGGTGTTTACAAGTTGTGGGTTTTTTCCTCAAGAAAATTTCGCTTTATATTATTCAAAATATAAATTGTTCACAAAAATATATCATATCACATATATCAACATCTAGGATGCCCAAAAAAATACATACAGTAGCATCTCATGGCCTACATGACTATCATGTCAGCACACCTCCAAAGTTTTTTAATACCAAAATCACAAGGGACAGAACAATCCCAAAACTGCCTGGAAAGATAAAATTAAACTTCCCATGCCTGAGAGCAAGAGGATCTTCACACCAAAACATTCATCATGCTATAACTCCATAACAACAATAAAGAAGGATCGGGGCTAACCCCTTAGTAGAGGTTTAAAAACTGAATAGGTCCTTCATGATCCTCTTCACACATATACTATATAATCTTCCTTGGAACTTGTTGAAGAGCACGATTCGACAGACCATCCGCAACAATATTACCTTCCTTGTAAACATGTTCATAGGTAATCTTTTGAAAGTGATTTGTTATCTCCTTGATGCGGTCCTTCCAACATTCCAGTGCAGCTACTTGTAGGTGCCCCATACCTTTCAGCCAATCGATGATAATTTTGGAATTACCCCAGATATATATTTCCATAATTGAAAGGCGAGAAGCCAATAAGAGAAGTGCCCATGCACCCAAAAGCTCAACCTTTGTATTAGAACTAGGCCCAATATTGAATAACCATTTGTAACATCTATGTTCATTAATTTTTATAAGACCACCAACTCCACAATTATCCCCCGAGGCTTCGACAACACCATCAAACCATCCCCCTACTCCACACTCTGCAATTAAACTTGTAAACTTCCTGCAACCAACATATTTCATGATTTTTTTGTAGCTCTCCAAAGAGAGAAAAGAGAGATATGCCACCTTCTGTAAATTTGGGGTATGCCCTTCGAAAATTGCCAGGTTTCGCTCCTTCCATACAAACCAACAAATTATCGTCGACAGACTAAGACATGATAAAAATTGTATTTTCCATGCCTTAAAACATTCCGCTATTGTATTGTCGATATTCCTGCCAGGATGTCTTACAAAAGATGTAACCTTATCCCACACTTTCGAGGCAAATGTGCATTCCACAAACAGATGGAGAACAGTTTCTTGGTTATTCTTACATAAAAAGTAGTAACTCGGGCCATAATAACCTCTTCATTGAATAAAATCCCAGGTAAGGATCTTATTCTCTACCAACAGCCAGGTGAATAAGCGAATTTTTAATGGGAATGTCCAGGTCCACAGGGATTTCCTCTAGCCGCCAATCACAAAAACTCATTTCTTTTTTTCCATAGCCTCATATGCATTATTGACCGTTAATATACCAGATTCATCACCCCCCACCTAGATAAGTTGATCAGGCTTCTCAATAAGTTGAATACCATTATTTATGAGAGCACATCGGAAAGTATCCCATTCCAAGGCGAGATCCCCAGCTAGTCCCAAATCATCACTGGAGTACCAATTTGTTCCAACCATCCCCACTTGATCTTCACCATGAGCCTAAAATAAAATATATATTCCTCCCCATTGAGAGTTGTGATCAAATCCCCAGTTAATATTGCCCCTTCTCCCATTCCTAGAATATGATCAAAGCCCAACATAATTGTATGACCAGACCCCAGCCACCATGCGATCCACTGTAAAATAATGTATAATGATTTTAAAAGGTACTTCCAAGTCTGCGACCCTTTGACATCGGTAATTGTAACTGTGCACAACCATCTATCAACTGTAACATATGGATAGTATTTGTTTTTCAAGATACTATGCCATAAACCATCATGTTTCAAAGCCCTCCAGAGGGTATTGGCCGCCATCACGCTGCTGAAGCTTCCCAAGTCGCGCAAGCCCCAACCCCAAAACTTCTTTGGTATTGCTAGAAGTTGCCAAGCACAGAGGTGAAACTTTTTTTTCTTATTGTATCCTGACCACAAGAAATAGTATATAAGATGTCTAATCTTCTGAAGAATCAAAGAAGGAAAATTAGCAAGTGCCAGCCATAAGACATGTTGACTTTCTAATACCGCCTTGATAAGAACACTGCGCCCGGCCATGGAGAGTTGTCGATTGCACCAGTGGCCGATCTTGGCTTCAAACTTGTCAATCAACCAAATCCAGTCCTCCAAACTGTATCTATCAATCTTTAAGAAGTAACCTAGATACCTGAAACCACTAGAGAGATCAACAATATTATTGTGAGAAATATCCCACAATTCCTCCAATGTCTGTTGTCTCACTCCATTCTACAAAAATATTGTTTTCTTTTCATTTATCTTGAGTCCAGAAGCTTTGCAGAAACCATCTAATATTCTTATTATTTCCTGCCATTCACCAATAGATGCTTTAGACATAATAAGGATGTCATCAACAAACAAAAGGTGGATTATCTTAAAGAGCCTAGATACCTTAATACCAGTAACTAATCCTTCCTCTTTACTTCTTTTTAAAGCCAAACTTAATCCTTCCATGATTAAAGTGAAAAGTAAGGGCGATAATGGACAACCCGGGTGTAAACCTCTTTCACTATTGAAGAAACCTGTGGGTTCACCATTGATCAATGTGGCATATGTAGCAGATGTAATACATCCCATACTCCACTTTGTTGTAGGGATGCCAAACCCACATTGTATTAAGACCAATTTTAGATAATCCCAACTAACACAATCACATGCTTTTTTCAGATCAATTTTGAGAATCAATGCTTGTAACTTCTTCTCTTTAATACTGTGCAGACATTCCTGTGTTGGCCCAATAACATCGATAATCTGTATACCTTTCAAAAAACTGAATTTCTCCTTGGATAATACATGAGACAAAATCGGTCTGATGTGCCTAGCAATAATTTTTGTGAAGATCTTATAACATAGGTTACACAGAGCTATCAAACGGAATTCCTCATAAGTTTCATGACCATTGACCTTGGGGATGAGAGCTATGAAAGTCGAATTAATCGCTCTATTAACAACACCAGTCCTGTGTGAATCCTCAACAACTTCCAGCAAATCATTTGCAATCATATAAAAAAAGTGCAAGTAGAGTTCCACACTTCACCCATTAGGCCCAGGACTTTTGTGCTTAGCAAAACCCTTCAGAACATCCATAATCTCCTCTTTAGTGACTGATTTTTCAAGCTGGTTGACTTGCTCCTCACTAACCATCCTAGGAAACAAACCCACTGATGCTACCTTATCCACTATCGTATTTGATCTTGGCTCTTGATAGAAGGATCTGAAATAACGTTGAGCTTCAGTCTTTAATGCTTCCTGACCATAATGTACTTGTCCCGTATAATCTTTAATCTCCCAAAGATGTTTCTTGTTCCTCCTGTAACTAGCAAAATGATGAAAAAATTTAGTAGTCCTATCTCCACATTTTATCCAAGTCACTCTGCTTTTAAGGTGCCACCTTTCTTCCTCATCCAACAATAACTTGTTTCTCTCAACTTCAAGTTCTTTCAAACGGAATCTAATATCAATGCTCAGATCAACATGTAAGTAATCTTCAGTAAGTAGTGCAATCTCATCTTCTAAAAGTTTCAAAAGGACTAACTCCTTTTTCTTTTTGTCAGCCATCCATATCTTGACCTGTGCCTTTAAACCTGAGAGTTTGCTAGACAACCTTTGTTGTGCTCCAAACCCTGCGTCTACTTGATGTGAGTTCCAAAAGGCCCGAACTAGAATGCAGAAAGACTCTTCTTGTAAAAAGTTTGAATTGAATTTAAAAGGGTATGCAACGGGCTTGTAACCATAATCAAGTTGTAGAACAACTGGAGCATGATCCGAAATGAAAGGTATTTCCACCCATTATCTATATTTTGCAGCATCAATCAAGATATCTTCAGAGACATATGCTATGTCCAGTCTCTTATGAATTTCCTCTCTCCCTCTCCTGCCATTTTGCTAAGTCGGCATGATAACTGTAGGTTTAATATCCACCAACCTGTTTTTTGAGAAAATATTAAAAAAAAAAACCACTAACGGATCGGGTAATGCAACATCTCCCCACACTTCTTTGATACTATCAACAAAGTTTAAATCACCGCTAGGATGATATTATTAAGTGCTAACAGACCATTAGCTTCCACTTGTTCCCAGAAGCGCCTGCGCCCTGTGCACGAATTGTATGTATTAATAAAACTTATATTTCTTTTATCTGGGAGGTGGATAATTGTCAACAGAATTCCACTGATACTTAGAAAGGACTGCAATTCAAAAATATTAGGATTACAAGCCACTAACAGGCCCCCATATGTCCCAACAGAACTAACAACAGTGGTCATCCAATCAGGGAAAATCGTGCACAAGAAATTTCTGGATTTTTCCGCAGAGACAAGAGTCTCTTGGAAGATGATGATATCAGGTTTATTAATGGAGAAAAGTCTATGAATGGTAGGAATTTTTAGGAGGCCCCCAACCCCTCTTATGTTCAGTGAGATAAGGATCATTTCTTAACCCTTGCGAGGGATTTAACGCCTCTAAGCGCCCCCAAATCATGACTAGTAACAATTTGTTGAGTCCCCAACGCAGGTGATGATCCTAAATTCTTCCATGCACTACGAGTATTAATTGGAGAGACCTCCAGGCCCAAACCACGTGACCAAGCCAATTCCTTTCATTTTCTTTCATTTCCAATAGTCACTGGTGGTCCCAGAACGCACTCAGTGCTTCCCTGATAGGCTTCCGAACCCTAGAAGGTTTGTAGAGGTATATAACTAACCGAATCATCTAAAGTTGATATCAGAGCTTCGCAGTCCGTATCCGACAACTGTGCATTCTCCGGTTCAGTAGAGATTAATGGTGCATGAATCTTTAGAATCGCCCCCAAATTAGTGGTGGATATCTCTAGCAGAGTAGGTACGGATTTATCAGGTAACAAGGCCTCGATAACCCTAACACCACCTGGGGTCAACCCTCCCATATCCAGAGTTCTCTTGGTGACACTAGTAGTCTCTGGGAGTGAAAAAATGTGGGAGGGAAAGGTATTTTCTAGAAAATCCTTCTCCCAAGATGAAAGCTTAAAAAATAAAGAGGGGCAATATAATTTTAACTTACCGATATATGAGTCGGAAAATCTTTCTGAAGAATCTGCTTCCAGCACCGAAGTAAATGTCCACACCTCATCAACATCCCCTTCACTCATGTACAAGTTGTTGACCTGTGTATCCATGGAATCATCCACATCTCCCAGCTCGTTCCATGTAGGACAATCATTTCTGAGATGCCCAGTCTTTCTACAAAAACTACACCAAAATGGAAGACCCTGATATTCAAGTCGCTAGACCATTACTTGTCCTCTCCACTGTAGTTCGAGTGATTCCATGAGGCCATCATGGATATCCACTTCAACTAGTATACGTGCCATGCGCTTGTCTGGATTGCAAAGACCCTTTTCATCACATTTGAGGAAACGACCTAACAGATTCCCAATGGCCTTTAAGGATCTCAAATTCCATAAGTTGAGTGGCAGTACATGCAACATAACCCATACATGCCGAAAGCTAAAGTACTATGTGGCAGGGTCGAAACTGGTGCACCACCTCTTTAACATAACACTGCCACCCTCGTAGTCCCAAAAACCATTTAGAATAGTCTCTGCATCTTCTGGGAGCTTAAACACTAGACTGAACCAACCAGATGGCAAGGTAAGGTATTCTGGTTCGTACCCAATCATGGGTATCCAAGTTTTCTTCATCCACGATGAGAAGGAGATGTCACACTTTTTCTTATACGTGAACCTCCCAACTAACGCGCATAGAGATAAGTTTACAGTTTCTTTTAAACCCACATCCATGCCTATTACCAACCTCCGTCTAACTTTCTTGGGTTTCCAAACCTGTGTCACCTTCTTCCTTCGCTGCTCCTTCACACATAATCTATCCATATGTGTGTCATCCTTCCTTTCGCTACTGTGCTTAATGTGTTCTCCGACCTGTATAGGGGACACCACTACCCTACTGTTATGTGTTACCACTCCTCCTAATGGCTTCCCAAGTTTCTCAGAACCTCGTCCCTTGTACAGATCATATATGGATATATGTTCTAAAACAGTCACACCCGGGAGCAGTTGGGAATGATGATGTTCCGAAGGCTCTCCATTAATGCCAAATGATAACTCCTTCTGTTGAATGTTATCACCATAACCATGTTCACTTAACCAAAAATCCTTTGATGGAGAAACTAAAAGCCCAGGCGATGCCTTGTCCGATGTAAGGTAATTCTTTATGTAAAGATTGCCACCATTTTTGTTATTTAGTGCTCCATCAGTGTAGAAGGGATGTTCAATATGTTGGGATACCTCGTCTGTAGAGCCCCCGGGGGGCTCTGACTTCTTCTGCCATCCAAAGGAAGGATCAAACGGTTTGGATGTGTGCCAACAAAAGGATCGATTCAGAAAACAATAAGGAAACTACCACCTATATATCCACTTATCCAGAACATTAATCATCCATTAAATGTGCCATAACTCATCAACCTACTAACAACATGGAAAACACCACTAAAACTACCACCAAAACCATAAGAAAATACGAGGATTCTCTGCTAATCCTATTTGCCAAATCTTCTCTACCGATTGCAAAAAACCAGATCTAAAAATAGTAAGTACTCCATTAAACCCACCTCAAGTTGTGGATTTTACAATTGAAGCGTTATAGATGTCACAATACAAAAGTGCAAAACAATGTTGTAGAAAGTTAGAGTTGGAATATTATATGTATATTCACATATGAATATACAGTATATGCTTTTAAAAGCAATTTTTTTAAAACAAAGGATATGCTTTTAAAAGCAAATTTTTATAAGTATAAATATCAAGTGAATCATGGATAACTATGAAAACGATTTAAATAGTGACATGAATATATATTTTTAAAAAGTTATCACATAAGTGATATTAATAGCGATGTGATAAGATATTTTAAAACAGTGATTATATAAATAATATTAATAATGATATTATAAGATATTTAAAAAAAATATTTTACTAATATTTTATATACATCTTTTGAAACTCGATTAATTTATACTATTTTGTTATATAAAATTATTATAAGATTAAATGACTTCATAGTATTTTTTCTCAAAATCATTTATTTTTAAAATAATAGAAAAATTAAATTTTGATAAGAAAGAATATCACCTCTTCGTTTCAGCAATCAATAAAGCTCCGCTGAACCTATCCTCTTCTGTAAACAAATCATGGTATTTTTTTATATTATTAATTAAATTGTTATTATAAAAAAGAAAAGTAATCATTCCGAGAATATCCAAAAGGTCCGGATCCGTTCAATCAAATTTATTTTTTCTCAACTAATCCGTCCTTATAAAATGAATTGATTGAGATTTTTTCCATTTGATCGAGATTTTTTTAAGTGGTGGCTTATCCCAAATCTACGTGCTTAACAATTATTGGAAAATATACTTTGTGTAAACTTTGTCACTTATTCCCAACGAAATTTTGTTGTGGAAAAAGCATTTGTATGGTTTTTACTAGACAGGACGGCCCCACAAACTGCCCAATCGTCTTTAATAAAGTTTGCCCATCCATCATTTCATAACCGCAATGATTACCTTAATAAAATAAAATGGTTTATTCAATCTTCACTCTTAGATCTTTATGCGTCCCCGGTGGGACAGAGTGTGGCTGTACTCCACGTAAGTGACATGTAAGCTCAATATCCATAATAATAATAATAATCTATTTTAAAGGTCACGGCTAAGTCAGCACATCAAATTGGTGTATGAGATTAATAATTAATAATAATTATTTTTTATTTATTTTTATCTTGTATGTGAAAGATTTTTTCTACAAGTCATGTGTAGTGGTTCAAGGCCTAGTGCATGTTCCATAAGCACTATATGCAATGGTTAGGTCGTTAATTTTTTGACTTGAACCATTGTTTATGTAATATGGTTAGGTCGTTAATTTTTTTGACTTTAACCATTGTTTATGTCACAATATCCATCCTTGTAGTGCCTACATCTTGAAAGCGACCTAGTTTCCTCTTGAACCATTCTCTGTGTCACAATATTCATCTTTGTAGTGTCTAGATTTTGAAAGCGGTCTAGTTTGCTTTTATAGACGAAGGAATCCTTCTATAGGGACTATGTCTTGGCATGGAGTCCCATGCATAGCCCATGAGCCCTAAATGAGATGGTTAGGGCCTAGTCCTCTAGTCTTTAGCCTTAAACCACGGTTTGAACCATGATACCCATCCACATTATCTCCAAACCTTACAATCGATCTTGTATTCCTCTCATAGGGTGATTCCTTATATAGTCCCTGTATAGTCTTGAATTAATCTTAGAAAGATGGATTAGTCTTAGATTTTTATGTAGAGTTTGGGTTTTGTAATTTTGGAGAAAGGGATTCTTAGTTTGATTCATGCTTTCATTATTGTTTCATGATTTGTCATTTGATTCTTGTAATGCAATTTGAGATAGCTTCATTGGTGTGAGCTCACATATATGTTGTTTGTCATTAAAATCTTCACATGTTGTATTGCTTTTCCTTCATGTAGTTTTCCATTCCTAGATTAATTTGATTTCAATAATTTCATTTCGAAAGTGTGTGTCAGCTTTAAGGAGAGTTAGATTAGATTAATTCCACTTTGATCATGCATATAATGTGCATGTGCTTCATAAGTTTACAAACCTCGGATTGACAAATTAAATGGTTGGGAAAGTACTACAACATAATTAATACGACATTAGTTCGGCTCAACATTTTAGTCTCGTTCATTTGAACGGAACAACTGCATGTAAAAGATAACATAGGTTGCATCTATGGAGGATGAGGTATTGAAAACATAAGGTAAGAACCTACATAGGAAACAAGTAAAATGCTTGTGCCAACACCTACCTTCGGCTGATGTATAGAGGTTATATAGGTGCATAGACTTTGCTGACATTCTTGAAAGAGAAGACAAATCCTCGGTTGATAAATTAATGTCAGACTAAGGTTGTTTTTAGGACATCTTTAGAGCCCAACATTTTGGCTCCGTTGTCGATGAAGCATGATGGATTGAGGTATCAATTTCCTTTTCATTTCAATTCATGCAAGTGTGATCTACATGTGTTGGTAAGGGGTCATAGCATCTATTTGAGTGGAGACTCCTCATGTTCTCCTTGCTAACTATGTAAGTTCGAATTTCAATTTCTACGAAGATTGTTTCAATTTCCGCAAGAGTGATTTCAATTTCTGCAAAGAGTGTTTCGATTTCCACAAGAGTGATTTCAATTTCTCCAAGTGTGTTTGATTTCCGCAACTGTGAAGAGTAATATTTTTTTTCTTGTTTCAGCGAGAATGTTTTTATTTCAATTTATCATTTCCATTTGGGTGTTGCAAGAATCCTTTTTCAATATGGTTTAACTATGAGTTTAAGCTTGGAACAACTCACTCAAATCTTAGCTAAAGTCAGGATCCCCTCTTCTTGGGAAGAGGAGATCTTGACAGCAACCGAGAGCTTCATTAATCCTCAAACAAAAAACTATGAATCAACATACGAAGAATCCTGCATATTTAATGAAGAACAATTAGGCGAGCAAGAGGTCGAGGAGGACAATGAGGAGCTACAACATGATCGGAAGGAGGGAAATCACACCTACAAAAGACTTATCGAACGATGGTTTCAAGCGAGTACCAGATTAGTTCCATTTAGTTTTTCTTTTTATTTTGTTAATTTAGAGTTTCAACAGCTAATTTAGCACATTTATACATATTTCCGATTCTCATTTCTGAAATTGAAAGATAACATATTCTTATTACTATTGCATGCTTGGCTACATTGGCTATTTGACTACACGTAACTAATCTCTAATTTTTAATTAGCGTAATGTAGGTAGGACGTTATTTTCAAGTTTTTTATTTTATTTTTTAGAATAAGTATGCTCTCCTCCGCGCTTTGTGCGATCGCGAGGATCAAAAAGTAGGATGAATGATTGATTTCAAGAAGATTAATTGATTGACAATGAAAAAAATTACCTAATCTATTTTTCGTCTACAATTTGTTTCCATTTGCTCACAAATTTTTAATAAGTTTGCAAAATCAATTTTTATTTTTTTGAAAACATAATAGAAAAAATAAATACATAAATAAAAATTTGCAACCTTCCCTCTGCAAATCAAAACAATAAAATAGTAAGTACATTAGAAAAAAATAAAAAAATAAATAATATAAATGAATAAGAAGGTTTGCAATTTATGCAAGATCAGAGTTGCGTTTTTCCATGCTGAAACTCCAAGCTGAAACAACAGGTGAAACAATTTCACGACCACTCTCTTCTCATTTTTAACTTTCGACCTGGTTTATTTTTGGTTTGTGTGACAACAATGCCATGTTTTTTTCCCTTTGTCCCTTATCCCGTAGATGCCTGGAAATAACCCTACAAACAAACAAAATAACAGTCATATTGATCTCAACAACAAAGAATATATTTCTATCTGGTGGTACGCTATAAAGCTATAGATCTCCCTACCCCAGATCAAACTATCTTTGAAACAATGGCCAAGCTCTGATCTCTATGGTCTGTTATCAACAAAAGAATCCGGTATGGTCCCTTCCCCTCCAACAATGAATGAATGCCCGTATGTTTGGTTCTCCCCTCATATGGTCCGACCCATGGTTCCTAGTTTCACTATACATAACTAAAGAAGCCATCTCCCCCCTACCTACCTTACCTAGTCCATCTACAAAAGAGCCTGCCTTCTCTGATATCTCCCATGCATGCTGGTTCCTATCTTTCCATTTGTATCTTTCAGCTGATGAATTTTAAATGCAAAGAAACATTGAAATGACAGTAAGAACTCATTGTTTTATCGGGGTGAGGAGCCCGTGATCAACTAAAATTGTCAACGTTCATTCATCTTAAAGTAGTTAACGAAAAATTTGCCAGTAAGCATTTTTGAAGGATGAGGGAAATAGGAACTAAGCAAATTTGTTTTCATAATAAAATCACTGGTATAGTTGGAGTTTCCTCGGCCAAAATCCACAGATTGTTACGATCTCTCAAATAAAAAATATATGTATTCCGCATCTGGAGGTAATGGATCCAAACACCATAAGTATCACTGTCACATAACTATTTTGAAATTTTATCAATATGTGTTGGCTTTCCTGAATTTTTCTGTCCATCCGCATTTTCTTTGTGCTTCATTAAGTTAAAATTATTATGATGTTTCATATTTGATGGATCTTTCTGTTATTTGGCTGAAAATTTCCCTCTATCATTCCTCTCAGTCACATCGATCTGAAATATACGTCAACTTCAACTATAGATCCGACCTCACCATCTCATTAAAGCTCATGTCTTTCAACAATAGCTCTTGCTTGAGCTTAAGTTTTGTGATGGAAGAAATCTTCATCACTTGGTCGACGAGCATAAGCAATGTCACTCTTTATAAGAGACAAAAGCACTCAAATAATCATGGTCTCAAGATGCTACTGCCATAGTGTCCTATCGCTCGTCAGGCAGGTCAATGCATATGGTCGTCAGTGAGGTGCTCTTGTCGAGCAAAGCGTTATGGCACAATCGTCTCATCGGAAGTAAGTTTGCAAGGTCGAAAAAGACGAGCAACAATTTGGAGGACAGGCTCTTAAATGTATTTACAAGATGTGTGAGCCCAACGAATATCATAGATATGACCGCAACTCTTTGGAGTCTCTTGATTTTTTGTTGATGCAGTATGAAGGAGAGGGGGTTCATGAGTTGAGCCTTTACAAGCTTAAGTTAAATGATGAGAACAACAGGAGGATTGATATATCTACTGGCTCGCTCCTCCCTCCAGATTCGACGGCTGGTGAATATATATAGAGCGTTGGAGAATTGATTACAACCGACCCAATTCGCCTGTGGGTCACGACGAATAAGACAATGAAACATTATAGATCTTAAATGACCCCGCGCATGACTCAATTTTGTCACGGGAGAGGTATTTCACTTTAGCCTTGGATGAGGAAAGCTCATGCAAGATACTCTGGTAAGACAGATCTGACTAAAAGTGCAGCCCGTGCACCTAAAAAAACTATTCGAACCATGCAGATTAGATGAACCAGGTCGACACACATGTTCTTAACTTGAGAATATACAGTGAAAAGAGAATGGGTAGTTTTGATAGATTAATGTAAGCAGTGGATACACTAAGTCTCCAGATTCTAAACACATTGATTATCTTGAGCATATTACTCTTTAGCATGGTTGGCCAATCTCAAACTGTTCTTCTAAAGGCCTAAAGACCGCGTTAGCGTTGTCGCAATTGCCTCAAGACATTGTGGGGAAACCAATTCCCTCGCAACGAATTTTTGATTGTGTCAATTTGATGCTTTTCATGCAGAATGACAATGGTGGTCCTATCCTTGGCTAGAGAAAATAAATCCCGCAGAGACATTTGGAGATATTTTCATTGACTACTCGTATGTGGAATAACAATAATTCAAGCTCTTGTAGCATTTAAGAAACTGCATCCAGAACGCTGACGTAAAGAAATAGGAACACGCATTTTAAAGGCAACTCGGTACATTGAAAATATCTAGAGGCCTGATGGTTCACGCTTTGGTCCATGAGGAGTCTTCTTCACTTACTGTACATGGTTTTGTATTAAGACTTTAATTCTGTGTCAATTGTACAATAATATTTTTTTAGTAGGTTTCCATAATTTATATTATTTAAATTTTTGTTTTAAATTAAAAAAAATAAAAAAAATAAAAATTATACGAGCATGAAAAGAAAGAAAACATTATAAAAATAAAAAAAACTTAAAACTTAAAAATCAACACAACAAAAACAAATAAAATTGCAAATGGAGGTTTTCATCTTTCCTGAAAACAATAATCTCCAAACATGTTTTTTACGCTTTACGATGATTTGTTTTTCTCAAATCACTTCAAGCTGCAATACGATGAAACAAGCGCACAACAGAAACATGTACAACACACATTTTATTTTACCACATTCGTACTTCTTTCTGCATCATATTTTTTTTTTCGAAATTCTCACAAGTTTGCTTGCAGGATTAGTAATCACATTTTCAGGTTCAGAGACAATCACATTTTGCTATTGAAATGATTTTCAAGAGTCACACAACTTTTGAAAAAAACATGCTTTGTTGACTGCTTGAAGGAGTTGTTACTCATCATAAACATCATGTCGTTTGTTGTTACACATAAACCTTTTATAAACCCATTTGTGTCATGAATGTTTACCCCCATTTTTCCTTCAAATGCACATTAGTCATCCATGTCTTGAAGTCCACTTTCCATCGTCTTATCAGTCACGACTTCACACATGCCCATTCTTTTCTGAGTCGCATACAATTTTGTCTTCTTTTTCCATTTCATTTTTCCTTCTGAATAAAACTAGCCACCTCCTTTTCGATGATTACATTACCTTGCCATAAACATTGTTGCTAGTGAGATATTTCCTATAGTCCTACCAATATTTTTATCAAAACTCACATTGACTAATGTGGGATTCCTTAAGGCCCACCTTTCAACAAGTCTTGCCCCATCAACCTCGACACCTTATCTGGGAGATAGACTAGAGTCCATTTTGAGTACCTAGAGGTTTGCATGCCTTAATGGAAAGTTCTCTCACTGACAATCATGGGAATGCATCAATGTCCCTTGATCGTTAGATATTGCAAGTGGATCGACATCAACTCATTCATTCACACTTCGCAAGATGTAATCAAGTACCTTGGAACTCATTGACATCAATGGTGAGTTTGCCTCGCATTGGTTAATGACATTCATCAATGGCCGGTAATCCAATGAATTCTCTTCATTCTCGACATCGACACATTCATTCGCATGACTAGAATTATACCATCGAGTTTGTAGCAGGTGAAGACTATGCACTTTTTCATGACTCGCTCAACAACTTTAGCTATACGAGAGTACCATAGTTCCACCTTCATACTTACTCTTTTCCATGATTCATCAACAACAATTCAGATTCCTCCACCTCACATTCTCTGATTCAACAGTTACAACAATTGCAACTACAACAGTAGTCACCTTTCACATGATCCTACAACAGTGACATATTCCATGCTCCAGTAGCCACATCAACCATATTCCTATTGCATAGTTCATCAACATTTTGGGTAAGTGGAGGTATGTTATTTTCTAAACTTTAATCATGTAATTCCTCAACTACTAGTAATGAATAAGTTGGAAAATTCCCTCACCAAACTCCATTTCCTTTTCACTTCTATGACCCATGCCAAGTTGCATGTGAACATGTAACCAAATCAGTTCCTTGGGGGGGGGACTTTATTCACTATCATCACTCCATCTTTCCACTACCATCATTCCAATTTTCGTCTCATTTACCATTTACCAACATTTATTTTCCAACAATACTCTGTTGCACTTTGCTTCATAAGCATTGATATACATATTGGCATGATTCACAAATATGAAAAAGGGCTTTCTTATACTCAGTGATGTTTCCTTATGCACATTGATAGCTTATATTTTTCAGTAAGTTTATGAGTAAATTATTATCATAACAATAAGAGAAAAAATAACAAAATGAATGTTGTTAACACAAGAACCAACATTATTTATATTCATGGTTGTCACACAAGAACCAACCATAAGAAAATGTCAGTTGTTACTCATGTAAATCCCATCCTGGAAACATTCATTATCATCACTCAAAGCCGAAATTTTCATACACCTTTCCCTTCATCATTATTCACATTTCATCGCCCCATTAACCTTTCATGATATCATTTTCATAAATATATTTGGGTTTCATATTATTATTTTCTATTTTATTCATTTTAGTATTAAAAAGGAATCTATGATTAAATATTAGAAAGTAACCATGTTTTTCATATATATCTAAAAAATGTGTGAGCTTTGTAATGTGTAGGAGTTAATACAAAAAGACTTCTCGAATATCTTCTCCACCATTTCAAGGAGATAATTATTCAAAGCCTATTCCAAGGAGAAGATCATGGAGATTTGGTTGGCATATCTTATCCAAGATATATGAGAGATATGTGTGAGGATTTGAAGGGATCATATTTTGTAATAATGGGGAAGTAGTTGAGAGAATAGTGGATATATAATTATGAGATGGTTATCTTATCTTCAAGGCTCTCATGTATAAAAGAGAGTGCCCTCTCTCCATTTCATAAGTCTTGAATGAATCTTAGAAAGTTGGATTAGTCTTAGATTTTTATGTAGAGTCTGGGTTTTGTAATTTTGGAGAAAGGGATTCTTAGTTTGATTCATGCTTTCATTATTGTTTCATGATTTGTCATTTGATTCTTGTAATGTAATTTGAGATAACTTCATTGGTGTGAGCATATATGTTGTTTGTCATTAAACTCTTCACATGTTGTATTGCTTTTCCTTCATGTAATTTTCCGTTCCTAGATTAATTTGATTTCAACAATTTCATTTCGAAAGTGTGTGTCCAATTTAAGTAGAGTTAGATTAGATTAATTCCACTTAGATCCTACATATACTGTGTATGTACTTCGTAATTTTAAGAACCTTAGATTGAAAAATTAATGGTTGGGCAAGTACTACAACGCAATTAATACGACATTAGTTCGGCTCAACATTTTAGTGTCGTTCATTTGAACAGAACAACTGTCATTCCCTTTGTTACGATTGTTGTTTCCTTTGCAGCTAGTGTTGTTCATTTGAACGGAACAATTGGATGTCAAATATATCATAGGTTGCATCTTTGGAGGATGAGGTATTTAAAATGGAAGGTAAGAACCTATGTAGGCAACAAGTAAAATGCTTGTTCCAACACATACCTTCGACTGATGCATAGAGGTTATATAGGTGCATAGACTTTGCTGACATTCTTGAAAGAGAAGACAAATCCTCGGTTGATAAATTAATGTTCGACTAAGGTTGTTTTTATTACATATTTAGAGCCCAACACTGGTGTAGAAGAAATACGAGACCTGGCGAATCTGCATTGATTATCAGGCCCTGAATAAAATCATAGTTCGAAACGGGTACCCTATTCCCCAAATCGACGACCTCATTGATCAGCTCACGGGGGCCAAATAATTCAGTAAGATTGATCTAAAGTCTGGCTACCACCAGGTCCCAATAGAACATATAGATGTATGGAAGATCACCTTCAAGTCAAAAGAAGGTCTTTTTGAATGGCTGGTCATGTCCTTTGGTTTGAATAATGCTCGAACAAGTTTTATGATGATGATGGATGATATCCAATACTTTTGTAGTGGTGTATCTGGATGACATCCTCATCTAGAAAAAGACTTGGGCATAACACTTGTAGCATATTCAACAAGGTTTGTACACCCTGCGACAACACAAACTATATGCAAACTTGGAAAAATGATCCTTCGGCATGGACAGGGTCCATTACTTAGGCTACATCGTTGATCAACATGGTGTGCATGTGGATCCAACCAAGATCTAGGTCATCTGTGACTAGCCAATCCCAACCACACTCACTGAACTTCAGAGCTTCTTGGGCCTCGCCAATTTCTATCGCAGGTTCATGTTGGGATTCTCTCATATCGTATGGGCCCTCAGCCAAGTAACCAGGGGTGGTGGTAAGGAAAAATTTGTGTGGGGAATGTCCCAAAAACAAGACTTTGATGACTTGAAGAATCGTTTGTGCTCATCCCCAATACTTTCATTATCGGACCTAAAACATCCCTTTGAGATCGAGACAAATGTTTTAGACTATGCTGTGGGCACCCTTCTCACTCAACATGGCCACCCCATGGCATATCATAGTGAGACACTATCAGATGTTGTTCGCAAGTACCCTACTTACAAAAAAGAAATGTACTCCATTTTGAAATCCTGTCGCCAGTGGAGACATTACATTCTTGGAAAGGAGAAAATCATCCACACTGATCAAAATCCACTACAGTTCATACAGACCCAACGGAAATTGTAGAATGGCCACCATAAGAAGTGGTCCACATACTTAAAACAGTTCCACCTCAACATAAAGTATAAAACAGGAAGTACCAACCGAGTTGTTGATTTCCTCAGCTGACCTCCAGTCGTGACACTCACCATGGTGTTAGAATCTTGCGTCCACGAGACCTCTGGATGGCCCAACCTCCATGAGATAGACCTTGACTTCTCCACCACCTACCAAATGTTGGGCGCCAACTCAGTGGTCACTAATTTCCATCTTCAGGACGAGTTGTTGTGTCGTCTGGGCCATCTTTGCGTTCCATCAAGTGAGCACGTGAAGATGATTTGGGAAGCTCACTACAGTTGGGTGGAAGGAAAATTTGGCATCAGAAAGACAATGACAATGCTACAGAAACATTTCTACTGGCCGAAACTTTGACAGGATGTCGACAATCATATCAGGTCCTGGACCGCCTGCACTATTTCCAAACTGACCACTAAGAAACAGGGCCTATACACCCCTCTATCTACTCCTGACATGTCATGGGAATCCATCTCAATGAACTACATGTCGGGTCTCTCATCCACCAAGATGGGAAACAAATTTGTTTTTGTGGTTGTTGAACGCTTTTCCAAGATGACGATTCTAGCCACTTGCAAGAAGAACATCACAACAAAAGCCACTCCCAAGCTCTTCTTTGAGCGAGTATGGGTACATTTTTGGATCCCACAAACCCTTATCTCATATCATGATAGTTGGTTCCTCAACACATTCTGGTTGAGCCTATGGTCACTGTTGGATGCCAAGCTCACCAAATCCACTGCCTTCCACCCCCAGACAGATGACCAAACTGAGGTCGTCAATCGGATGATCGTACATATCCTGCGCATGTACAATTCAAAAAAACCCTGCATATGGGATGAGAGTCTTCCCTATGTCCAAAATAGCTACCACTAAGCCTTGCATAGCTCATTTGGACACAACCCCTTTCAGGTGGGGTTAGGATTCCAACTATTGGGCCCCATAGATGTTGCACTACCCGTGGAGACCACCTCGGCCGATTCATCCTCTGCTCCACCAGAAGATGAAAAATCCATTTGGTTCATTGAGCATATCCAACACATCAACCAATAGGTTTAGGATATTCTACAAAAGTCTAATGCCAAGTACAAGCAGTTCCATGATCAACATCGGGCGCCACATAAGTTTCAGGTGGGTGACAAAGTTTGGTCGCACTTGGAGAAAGAACTCCTTATAGGGCCCCATTGAAAGATTCTCCCACTCCTTTATGGGTCATACACCATCACCAAGGATGTGGGTGACAATGATTTTGAGCTCAACATTCCCCCTTTCCTTGTCCTACACCTAGTCTTCAACGTGGCTCTCCTTCGACCATATTTCCCACTGTTATTAGACACCTCAGAGATAGGAGTAGTTGACACCAACATAGCTCAACCATGACTGCATGAAATAGGCATCCAATGATCATATTTGTGACACACATATCAAGGGAAATCGACAGCAAAGGATCCATATTTATTGAGTCATCAAAGCAGGGAAACTCCTGTACCAAGGCAAGTGGCTCACCCGTGGCCAAATTCAGCATAAATTTCCTCATTTGATGGGGTAAATCAACACAATGGAAACCATTGCTTCCTAAGTAGGGAAGATTGATATAGGTGGATATCATTGGCTACCCACCTATTCCATTGGCTCAAAAAATAGTTTTCCACCTTGGCATTTGTTCGACAGTTTTTCAGGTTCCAAACTTCAGGGGCCCTTTTGAGGCCCTAAAGAACAGTTTTTGGGGATTTAGGGCCTAGATGATTGCAAAAGTCACTCACCTAGGCTAGTCAAAAATCATTCTTCTCGGTTAGACCTTTCCAATGGGCTATTGTGCACCTAAAACGAAGATCATATGCACAAGTTACGACCCCGGGAAGTTAATGTACTAACTTACCCAAATGGGGCCCACATGACTTTTGGCGCTTCATCTCCTAGGGTTAGGTTTTTGGATGTCTAGGGTTTTTGACATTCTTGTTTATTGTAAAAATGACTTTAGAGCCTCATTGTAATCATCTTCTTGCGAATGAGTGCATCTGTCACATCTCTTCTCAGAGATAAGCTGCCACCATTCCAGCATGCTTGTTTTCTGTTGCATGTTACAGTTTTAGTTTATTTCCTTATTGAATAGAAAACCAGTTTTACTGTATCTCTGTTATTCTGTGTTAAGCATATTTTAATAATATGTATTCATTTAGTTCTGCTCATAAAATCCTGATCATCTTGGCAGTGGCCTCTGTCGTGATGCTCTTCTTACAGGCAGTCAGAATCACCATCTTAGGAAAGTGATCAATGAACACAAAAACACAGTCATTTCCCCTCTTGGTGGACGAAAGGCCCAACATGTAGTCAATTGAGATGGATTCCCATGGCTTGTTAGGAGTAGAAAGAGGGGTTTACAGGCCCTATTTCTTAGTGGTCAATTTTGCAATAGCGGAGGCATTGTAAGACCCAATATACTTTCCCACATCCTATCAGATTTTCGGCCAGTAGAAATTTTTCTGCAATACTGACACTATATTTTCGACGCCGAAGTGTCCTGCCACCTGACTGTAATGGGATTCCCAAATCAGCTTCACGCGCTCACTTGATGGAACTCAACGATGGCCTAGATGGCACAATAGCCCATCATGAAGATGGAAATTAGTGACAACTGAGTTTGCGCCCAATATTTGGTAGGTGGTGGCAAAATTCGGGTCTGTCCCATAGAGGTGGATCCATCCAGGTCACAAGAGTCTAGCACCATTGTGAGTGCCACAAATGGAGGTCAGCTAAGGCAGTCAGTGACTCGGTTGGTACTTCTTATTTTATACTTGATGTTGAGGTGGAACTATTGCAATTATGTGGACCACTTTTTATGGCGGTCATTCTGCAATTTACCTTGCGTCTGCATGAACTGTAGTTACTTATGATTATTTTGGATGATTGTATCTTTCCCAAGAATGTAATGTCTCCACTAACGACAAGCTTACACAATGGAGTACATTTCTTTGTCATATGTAGGTTACTTACTTACAACATCTTATAGTGTCTCATTATGATAGGCCACAGGGTGGCCGTGCTGAGTGAGAACGATGCCCAAAACATAGTCTGAATCATTTTTCTCGATCTCAAAAGGTTTTTGTAGGTCCGATAATGAAAGTACTGGGGCTGAGCATAAGCGTTGCTTCAAATCATCGAACTCTTCTTGTTGGGGAAAGCCCCACACAAATTTTTCCTTACCACCACCCTTGGTTACTTGGTTGAGGGCCAATGCAATATGGGAGAATCCCAACATGAACCTACCACTAATACATATTGAAAAATTTGCGACGACTACTTGCAACGAAAGTACCCTTTCGTCACAAAATTCAAGAGAAAGAGTTCAATTTTTCAATTTTATTATAAATCCAGCCCGTATTCGTCGCTCTAGCGATGAATCCATATGTTCGTCGCAAGAGCTATGAATGTGAAGATAATGGACCGTCGTTTCTCTTGCGATGAACTTATGGATTCCTTGCAAGAGCTATGAATGTGAAGATAGTGGACTATCGTCGCTCTTGCGATGAACTTATGGATTCATCGCAAGAGCGTCGATAACCATTGATCATTAGACTATTTGATAAAGTCAACATTGACCATTATACGCTTTGACAAATTCAACATTGATTTGGTCAACGTTCGCTGCAAGAGCGACGATAACCATTGATCGTTACACTATTTGATAAAGTCAACATTGACCGTTATACTCTTTGATAAAGTCAACATTGATTTGGAAAAAAATATCTATAAATATTTTATGAATTAGAGATGTTGCGACAATCTTGTTATAACAACGACGGTTTAGAAAGGCTATTTTTGTGCGGAAGAATGTCACAGAGTATTAGAGGTGGGAAAAAAAGTAAACAAGTTGAAAAGGGTGATGGTAGATGTTATTTCCCTTGCGAAAGATGTTGCACTACACGTCCCATAATAATTTTAATAGAAACAACTAAAAACCATTGTAGGAAATATGGGCACATTGATGGGGGATTGAATGAATATCGTCCCATGGTGATTATTAGCTATATATTCAATATCTGTTTTTATATTGTCGATTATATATATATATATGTGTGTGTGTGTGTGTGTGTGTGTGTGTGTATTGTTTGAATATTTGTTATACACACTAATTTTGCATGATTTTTTATAAAGTTAGAGTTGCCCTCTAACTTTTTGCAGAATATTGTACCAAGTAGTAGTAGAAATAATGTTGTACAAGCTGAGGAACATGATCAAGCAAATGAAGATCTCATGGAAGAAGATTATGGGACAAATCAAGTTAATGATCCCATGGAAGAAGATGATGGGACAAATCAAATGATCTAAGATTTGTTTTCTCAACTGGATGAGGATGGGGACAGTGATGGTATTTATGATGAAACTCTATTAGAAAAGGAAAATAAATGACTTTATGAAGGCTCAAGAGCAAATTCTCTCCACTACATTTCTTCTAGTGAACTTAAAGGTTATGAATAATTTGTCGGACACTTGTATGACACAGATCCTAAGGTATGTAATATGTTTCATATCATATTATACATAAATGTTGACCTTTTTCTATTTGTTTTTAGTGTTAATTAATGTGTAAAATAAGAATGCAATTTGTACAATTAATATTATTTACATTAACTAGTTATTTGTTATGTTGTATATTGCTAGGTGAATTTTTGTTACCATCATCAAATATTTTACCTCGCACATATCAAGATTTGCATGCCATTATGAAAGACATTGGAATGGATTATCAAACTATAGATGCATGTCCTAACGATCATATTATATATTATGAACAACATGCTTCAAAAACATAATGAACGCAATGTCTTATTAGTAGATATCGAATCGATCAAGTAACAAAAAGGGTGCCTCGAAAGGTTCTTCGCCATATTCCCATAATTCCACGTTTGCAGGGATTGTTCAGGTGTGAAAGCATAACACAATTTATGGATTACCATGTGCGCAACATAAGTGGATATGGTGTTCTTCGAATGCCTGCCGATGATTATGCATTTAGGGAAATTGAGGAAAAATGGACAGATTTCAAAGATGAACCTCATAATGTTAGGCTTTCATAGGAAACTGATGGTGTTAATCCATTAAGAGATCTTAGGTCTATTTACTCAGTGTGGCCTATTTTTGTTATCAACAATAACATTCCTCCTTGGATGTCAATAAAGAGGGAGCACATAATGTTGATAATGATTGTTCTAGGTATTTGTTTACATTAATTTTTTGAATCTAACATTTTCATTTGTTTCATTTTTTGCATAATATCTTTTGTTTATTTATTTACTTATATATACATATCATGGTTATAGTAATTATGTGTAATTTCAAACAATTAGGTAAGTACCATGTTAAAGATATGAATGTATATATCGAGCCTCTTATCGAAGAGATACTAAAGTTATGGGTTGGCATCACTATGTATGACATCTGTAAGCCAATCGGGGAGAATAAATTTAAATTCCGTGGAATACTTTTATGGACAATTCATGATGCCCCATGACTAACACATTTTTGTGGTATGTAGCATTCTATTTATCTTTAATACTATATAATTTTTAAAAGATATCATGTTGCATGTTTAATTTTTAAATAATCTCATCGTATAATTGACATTAATCCATTTGTTGCAGGTCTTCAAAGAAAGGGTAAATTTGCATGTCCAGTTTGTGGTCAAAAAGTTTAGAAAATGTGGTGTTTTATGAGTGTAGGAACCTCCTCCCTAAAAACCATATTTTCAATGGGAAAGAAGAGACTGGTTTAAAACCATGAAGAATGACACCTTACCTATGGAGGTTCGAATATAATAAAAATCGTCAAGGTATGCAATTTATTTATGTATTGTATATCATGTAATGTTTTGAATGTTTATTTTAATCATTGAAATTATTTTACCGTATTCGATAATTATTTTTGTGATTTCTTTTATGCTTCATGAAGGTCACCATCATGAAGGTATTAATAATGGGATTTCATGAGGAATGGAATGCTATCCCACTCAATTCATGAGGTTTCCCTACTATGAGGATCTAAAAATAGCTCATTTGTTTGATACAATGCATATCGGGAAGAATGTGAAAGAAATGTTATGGCGACTCATAGATGGTAGGAGGGATAAAGAAAAAAATGTCAAAATTTGTACTGACATTCAAGAAGCCAATAATGCAATGCGAAGTGTGATCCGATCAAATAGAGATGGACTAGACCGAAATAACCGTCCATGGTTATTAACAGAGAAACAAATAAATGTTGTAAAAGAGGTCATTCAAAGAATTAAATTTCCCACGGGTTTTGCTTCAAACATAAATA
>JZKD02S1072325.1:189076-199164 GCA_000966675.3 Picea glauca | reverse complement strand
TTCTACTTTGGTCGAAACAAATAACGATTCATTTTTTTGTTACAGTATGTTCTACCGCTATCTCTCCCAAACGAATTTGACGACAACATCAAACAAGTTATATATGATATTGGAAAATACATGAGGTAAGTAGTTGTGATTTGTATGCAAAATGTTCTTTCAATTTGTTGTTGTACTTAATGACATGTGTTTTACTTGTAATGTAATATATTATATTATGTTATGTTGAAAAATGTTATTTTCTTGTGTCATGATCTCATGTAGATGGTTTCCATTGAAATAAATCCATGAAGATGATATAAAGTATTGGAAGAGAGAAATTCCTCGTCTAATGTGTGAAATGAAAAAATATATACCTCTAACATTTTTCAATGCACAAGAACACTACCTCATACACCAATTTGAGGAGATTGAAATTTGTGGACCTATTCACACAAGGTCAGGGTGGATGGTGGAGAGGCACTTGAAATCATCGAAGGTGTTGGTTAGACAAAGAGAATGTCCCGAGGGTTCTATGGTGGAGGGATATATGGTATATCAATCCATGGTGTATATTAGTCAGAATCTTCCTAAATTAACAGTGCCAACTATGCATGCATTGGATCACATTTGGGATGTGAACTCCATAAAAAAAAATTAATATCAGGAGCACCTGTTGGGGAAAAGTAGAATGAAAAAAATGAGAGGTAATATATTAATAATTGTGGAAATTTATATTAATAATACATATAAAGTTTCATTTTTTTGTATATATGATCATACTCATTAATATATTAATATTTGTTATTTCATAAATTATTAATATTTATAACCATGGACATTATAACTAATATTTAATATTGGTGAATTATGACTTTTTTATTCAGTTTCTCAAGAGTGGGATGCACTGCATTTATACATTGCAAACAATCTTGACTGGATGAATGCATGGATTGAAAGATGTAAACAACATCATGGAGGTAGGTTATCATGGAAACGACTATTTGAATTGGTTAGAGAAGCTCGTCGTAACGGAGATGCCAATTTTACACAAAGGGAAATTGATTTATCATATGGTTTGAAAGATGGGCAGACAAGCAAATTCACCCATTTTATTCAATTATTTTATATTATATTAATGTGACTACATGTGTACTGTATTTTTTATATACTTTCCAAGTTATATAAATATATATGTTAATTTGTTAATTGACAATGCATCTTTTACATATCTAGCATATTGGAGTTGAAACACCACAAGGCTATGTGGTGCAATGGTCATAAATTTCGCATCAAACAATTTGATGAAACCAAGAAATTTTTTGATAGTGGGATAACTGCAATATTCCAGGTCACTAACGTTTCCTCTAGGAGTGACAGACATCCCCAAGAATACAAAAATAGATACTATGGGTATTTAAACAATATACTTGAGTGTGACTTTAATTCCATAAAATTAGTTATGTTCGACGTCAAATGGTATAGGTTACAAATGCATGAACATGATGAGGAAATAATTTTTATTCAACATACCAATGGATTTCTGATGATTAAGACAATGGTGTTTGAAAGATGACATGATCGCTATGTTTTTCCAAGCTAATGTGAATAGGTCTTTTACTCAAATGTTTCAGTTGAGAGGGATTGGTCATTTGTTTTTAGATATGATCGAAGAGGAAGGCCAATTAAGTATACTCATTTACAGGAAGAATATGATATTGAAGATCAAGAAGATGATTTTCCAGATTAGACAGAGCCAGAAGATCATATAGGTTCGACAAACGAAGAATACGAAGAATATCATGATCCAGGCGTAGGAGACAATATTGAAATTCTTGATGACGATGTCGATGGAAATATGCTCGAAAATGTCATTGATGACGACGATGATATCGTTGATCCTTTCAACACAGTTTCTGAACCGGATGATGATACATATGTCGAGTTCGATTAAGAAGATCAAGATAAAAAATAAGGATAATTATACAGATGTTGAGTTCGATCATGTACGTGACTATATATTTTAATTTGTATGAATTATTCTATTAAAATAATTTACTTATAATGTCATGGGTTAATTACATGTTTTTAAGTTTTATGCGATATTTTTATATCCTATGTTACATGTTGTTTAATTATTATGTGAAACCTAAAAATAGTCGCCAATGTACTAAAGTACGTGGTAAACTAGAAATATCATTTACAAACACATAATTTCATTTACCTTCATTAATTTTTGTTTTTGTAGTTTCTATGCATGAATCTTACTAGACGATGCTTTCGATTATTTTCTATTTTATAGATTGGGTATAGGGGATCAATTGAGAGTGATGTGAGGGGGAGGGGAGGGGCCATATGATCTTCCACCTTCACATGGTTGGCCTTGTTCAATAGAGGATAAATTATTCTTGAAAACAAGAGAAGATCATTCATTTTTATACCATCATGATCGTAGATGTCATCAATATTGTTGTCATAGTATTGCACCAAAGAAGTTTCGATGAACGTGTTTGTCATAAATATCTTACTAGACGATGCTTTCGATTATTTTCTATTTTCTAGATTGGGTATTGGGGATCAATTAAGAGTGATGTGAGGGGGAGGGGAGGGGCCATATGATCTTCCACCTTCACGTGGTTTACCTTGTTCAGTAGAGGATAAATTATTTTTGAAAACAAGAGAAGATCATTCATTTTTATACCATCATGATCGTAGATGTCATCAATATTGTTGTCATAGTATTGCATCAACGAAGTTTCGATGAACGTGTTTGTCATTTCTATAGAATTTTCGTTGAAACTGTTTGAAAACATAAGACTTTGGCCCATGATTTATGTGGCAAGAATAACGTGCATCTTCAAACTCAAATATGACTCACACATCCACTTTATATATCCGATCTTAGCCTCGTTTCGTTTGAAATTTTTGTTGTGATGAAAAATCCATCTTTTTCTGTATGCACTGAAATTTAACATGAATAGACTATTTGCATGCCTTAACGATATGGGAGGGTTTCTGGACTCAAATTTGACTCACACACCCACTTGTTTCCATCACCATTTCATCATGTAAACCATGAACCCTATTTTTCTTTTAAAGTACACAAATTGGTTGACACAAGTTTTAAGTAATTTGCATCAACCTTTCTTCATTTTTCTTTTAGGTTCTACATTGTATATACAATGTATGTGTGTCATAGTTGTGATGAAAAATCCCTCTTTTTTCATTCATTGTTTAATAAACACCATAAAAATATGCCCTTGTAGTACTATATGAGGGAATGTGTGTACCGTTGAACGAATTTTAAAAGGAACAAAGAAAATACATTGTACTAGGACTAGACATGGGCAACAATGACCTATGAATGGGGCCAACGTTGAAATTTTTTCAAATTGTTTCAGTATGCACTGAAATTTGACATGGATAGACTATTCACATGGATTAACTATATGGGAGGGTTTTTGAACTCAAATTTGGCTTACACACCCACTTGTTTCCATCATCAATTCTTCATGTAAACCATAAACTCTATTTTTCTTTCAAAGTACACAAATTGGTTGACACAAATTTTAAGTAATTTGCATCAGCCTTTCTTCATTTTTCTTTCAGGTTCTAGATTGTATATACAATGTATGTGTGTCATAGTTGTGATGAAAAATCCCTCTTTTTCATTCATTGTTTAATCAACACCATAAAAATATGCCCTTGTAGTACTAGATGCAAGAACATATGTATTGTCGAATGAATTTTAAAAGGAACAACAAAAATACATTATACTAGGACTAGACATGGGCAACAGTGACCTGTGAATGGGGCCAACTTGACATTTTTTCAAATTGTTTCTGTATGCACTGAAATTTGACATGGATAGACTATTTGCATGCCTTAACGATACAGGAGGGTTTTTGGACTCAAATTTGACTCACACACTCACTTGTTTCCATCATCAATTCATCATGTAAACCATATGTTGAAACAAAGTTTATGTTTCTCCTCTAAACACAAGTCTCCTTTTTCTCTGGTTACAGAGCCACCCTTAGTTCTAAAAAGGGGTCAAAAGGTCTTTCGGGATTTTCGGGGTTCGACTATTCACAAAGTATGTTTTTTAATAACAACCCCAAAGTCCTGGTACCGAAGTCTCGAAAAAATTATTGTTTAAAAGGAATTGAACAGATTTTAAAGTCATAATTAAAAACGTTAACGACCTTCTAAGCCTTTCACATGTTGTTTTTTGGCTATCTCAACTTAAGAAACATTTCAAATGTCCCGATGCGCTTTTCAAAAAATACCTTTTAATCATGATTAATTGAGGTTTAAAACTTACTTAATAGATCGTTAATCGGTCTCAATTCGGGAAATCAAAGAGTCGACCTTGAGTGTCCTTAAACCCCAATCCCCAAAATCTAATTCTATGTTTATTAAGAAGTTAGAAGGTTTAATGATAATAAATCCCATCGCGATTTCGCGATTTGAGATTTCTTGTGTTAAAGAGTCATGGGAGTCTCGATACTCCAATCCACGAAAAGTAAAGACTAACCCCTGATCACGATTAATTAAAGGGTTAAAACAAGTGGTTAGCGCCTAAATAAATCCCATTGTGGTTTTGCAATTCGAGATTTACTTGTGTCATACCTCTTGAGGACACGATGCTTGAAACTCCAAAACATGAAATCCCGAAAGAATTAAGCGCTTAACGTAATTAAATCAATTTTAAAACGAGCTTTAAGGGTATTAAATAACTTTTCGTGTTTCGTTGTTCAGGAGTTTTCAATGAAATTCCTTTCAAAATCCCAGTTTGGAATCACTGGTATGTGGCAGTATCTATAACGGATTAATGGAGATATCTTTTTAACATAAGGTGTGTATCTCCAGGCGTACCATCCCCATTAAAGAATTTAATTTTTATCGCCTGTATCGATACGCTAAATTTAATACAGGTTAAAGGGAAATAAAGGTTGGTTAAAGGAAAATAAAAGTTTGTTATTTTGAATTTCATTCTTAATTTCAGACTAGGAGCAAGTTACACTCAGAATAACTCACACATTTCTTCTTTGCCACAGGTTTTTCATTTTAGCACAAACGTCATGGCACCCAGAAAAGAACCTAAGAAGAATGAGGAGGCAGGCAAGAGCTTAAATATGGATGGAGATGTTATATCCGACACTACGCCACATGCTGTGGATTCAGTCAAGTCGCGGAGGCAGAGTTTTGAAACTTTAGACTATGAGATCAGGAATTGCCCCGACGATTTCAGAAATGAAAGGACTGAAAATAAACTCAGAGACATAGTAGAGTTCGAGCTTCACAAAATAGCCACACGACCGAGACTCATGCCATACAATGACATGATAAGCTGGGCTTTAGAGAAAACCAACATTCAGACAAGGAGCATTCTAAACAGCCAAGGGGTTGTCGTCGGTTTGTTCAGAACTGAGCACATACACGTAATATATAAACTACCCCTTACTTCTAAATACATTTATAATTCCGAATTCATAGAGGAATTTCAAAGAAAGGAATGTACAGAATTTGATCAAACATATCCAGCTATAATCAAAGAATGGTGGGGAATTCCAATGAGATTTAGAGATAATACCCATGGAAGTTATGCCATAGCTCCATTAAATGAATACATGGTTTATATATCTTTGATGCTATGCAGACTTTTCAGGAAGAAAAACCCTACCCATTTTCCTGCAGAATGGGTGCCACTTATACACAAAGTAGCCGAGGGTTACAGTTTCAATTGGGGTAAAATTTTATCAAATAATGTAACTAAGGAGATTGTAGAATACCAAACGGAAAAATTGAATGGCTGACCTGTATCTTTTTACATGTCTGCATATATTATGGATGGTATTTGTTACATGATTCCTTTCCCATTGATGAATTGGATCTGGAACCCAACCTGCGTGGAGCCCATTCATGTTTATCATTATAAACTATGGGAGGAGAATGTTAAATATTTATTTTACGAAATATGTCACTACGTGGTGATAACTTTGCACCAAATTTTGTATGATTATGCACCCCCTCATATTTCATAGTCAATCACGGGAAACCTCAAGGCAATCATAGATTGGTTTATTGAAGAGGGTTCATCTTATGTCAGGGTTTTCGGGTGTTTGATTCCTCCTCATGCACTTCCGAAATTCCTTCCCGACAGACTGGTGTGCAGGGAGGTGGCCTACCAAATAATAATAGGTGGCATCGACACAGAATTGAAAGAATCTCAGAAGAATTTCTGGCCACTTTTTCCTGTAGAGATTGGGAAGTGTTCACTACTTAACTTGGGTCATTCCAAGGTTGAAGCTGCAACATTGGAAGACATCAAGTTGGTAGATATTAAACTTAGAAAACATCACCCTTATCAAATTGTAGGGAATCATCTTTCTCATTTCAATATGAAGATGTATGAACATGAAGCTTCTCCTTGCGACGACATGTTCAAGGGAGCCAAAACTTATGAGGAAATATTAGACAGAGTTTAGGCATTATCACCCGACCTATAGACCAACTTTCTAACTTTCCATAAGCACATGCGAAGTGGTTTGCCGAAGATATTGCAGGGAGAATCAACGAATCCTCCTCCAACTCAGGGAAGTACTCCCCCATGTTTCGGATCAGAGGCTCACGATAAAGGGACTGCAGAAGAAAATACAAAGAATGTTGGAGTGTCTTCATAGAAAGTAGAAGCTTCACAATCAAAGAATCTAGGGTCTGAAACGAGTTCCAAATCCAAGAGTCCTTTAAAGTCGAGTCGAACGATTCCTCCTTTATCATCAACTATTCCTACTGATATCCCTAAAACAACAGGAGAAAATCAATCTACAGAGTTGGGTAGCCCTATTACATCATTGACTCCTTTACAATCAACTTTTGGGACTCCTCATCTGGAAGTCATATATGTAAGTGACCTCACTACCATCTCTAGAGAAGAGATACCTTCCTCTGATTACTTTTTTAGTAAGAAGAGGAAAGCAGTAGTGAAACAAGAAATGCATTTGAAAGGAGACACAATGGTAAAGAAACACAGAGTGCTCATAGATGAGCATAACCTAGAAGAGGAAGATTTTGCCACAAAAGTAGCAGGTTCTATGGGAGATTTGGCGACGACCAATTTATTTTCAGTCGACTCTCTGAAAACAAGGACAAAAAAAAAAAAATCAAATGATAGCTCAGTTGCAGGACCAAATAAAGCACACATAAAATAATATTCGAGAGGAGGTAAGTCAAAGAGTTGAACATGCCAGAACTGCCGAAAAGAAGGAAATGCAATTGTTGAAGGCTAGTTTAGAGGAAGTGAACAAGAAGATGCAAATGAGTCAAGTACAGATTATTCGACAGGAAGAGTTAGTGAGACACCTACAGGTTGAGTTGAAGTCTATTGAAGGACAAGTTGTGAATATAACAACATTTCAAGCCCAAGTACTAGAGGTGCATGAGAAACTACAAGCAGAACAACATAACATGCTTTCTAAAATAGAAATTGTTCAAAACTACTTCCTGTAAATAAGCCACTCACTGTATAACATTTCTTTCAAGGAAAAAGAGGGTACAACAACTCGCGCTGCTTTTCAAAAGGCAGTAGCGTTTTCGGCTAGAGAGGAAGTACCAACCATCCCAAAGCTGACTATAGAAGAACAGATCAGGGGAGACATCATATTAAAAGCACGGGAGACCAATATTGCCAAAAGCATGAAAATGGAAAGATAAGTTAAGAAAGAATGTGAAGAAGTGTTTGATCAACTAGATACAAAACACTGGGCATTGGTAAGGGTGATTGTCTTGGGATTTTAGGATAGATTAATGTTGTAAGGCATCAACTGCATATCAAGGAGAGTTGGAATGAATCCCAACTCGATATTTCACAATTGAAATAGCTTGACATCACCCAAATAGATAAGTGGCTAATAAATCCGAATCTACAGTTGCAGTCGACAAAGTTTGAAAAGGGAAAGATTGAAGACAGGTTGCCCCAAATTCATAGGAAGTTGTATATGTTTGAAGCAAAGGATACGATAGAACCTTCCAAGATTTCGATGCATTTTCTAGATAGGTGCGTTGAATGTTATGGACCGAGCGAAGGAAGTATTTCAAAGAAATGATGAAGCAATGCATGTGTGCTCATTTTCCAATTGGTAGAAAAGTAAAAAGTAACCAAGCGAAACTGTTCGAATTTTGTATTCTGTAACTGCTAGCACCTAGGAGATTAGGAGAATACCGACCATCTAGGGTTGATGATTTTCTTTGTATAAATACAATTTTGAATGATACATCAGGAATTTTTCCTTGGCCGATTGTAGCAGAGAAATTTTGATTTGCCAGAATTAATACAAATGCAAATCGAAGACTCCAGATCCCGTCAAGTTTGAGTTATGTGTTCCTCTGTTATTTTATATTTAACATCATTTCTTATATATCTTTGATGAATTCTTAACTGCAATTTAGTACAACCTCTACTGTGGTGATTGATTATTTTGGTTATCTAATCGTTTACATTTTTTCCTCTGTATCGGCTATTAGTAGGTACAATAACTATGAATTATTTAGATTTCTATATCTTAGGCTTCATTAAAGTTTTTCTTGTCTATTTTCTTCTTCGGTCACAAAGTGAGATTCTTCCTTGGTTGATGCCTCATCTTGTTCCACAAATTTATGTTTTATTTCATTTCATGCATGGTTTTCAATTTAATTCAGATACGTGAAACAACCTTTGATTTTGTTATACTATTAATTTAAAATTTAGGAATGTTTTCTTACATAATCTAAATAGAAAAAACAACCTAAAAAACAACAAGTCTTAAAAATCTTTTCCCTCCATGAATGTACCTATTATGAGACAACCCAATATCGAACCCGGTCTTACAGACCAGACCAACATCACTTTAAATCGTTTTAACACCATCTTAAAAACTTCTACCACCCGGGTTGAACTTGAACGCTCATGGGAAACCATTGAGAAGGACATCAGTGTCTAAGAACAGTTGGAATCTAGACAAAGACAACTCAGAAATAAGCCATAGCTCTTTTTCCCTTAAGAGTTGTCCTTCCTTTCTTTATATCATAGGCCCTCTTATTTTCAGATGCCTAGAGTTTATACTTTGAAGCCTTAAGTATAAACTCTTGAAAAACACCATAAAACCTATTTTTATTTCAAAGTACACAAATTGGTTGACACAAGTTTTAAGTAATTTGCATCATCCTTTCTTCATTTTTTTTTCTAGGTTCTACATTGTATATACAATGTTTGTGTGTCATAGTTGTGATGAAAAATCCCTCTTTTTCATTCATTGTTTAATCAACACCATAAAAATATGCCCTTGGAGTACTAGATGCGGGAACCCATGTACTGTCGAATGAATTTTAAAAGGAACAACAAAAATACATTGTACTCAGACTAGACATGGGAAACAATGACTTGTGAATGGGGCCAACGTTGAAATTTTTTCAAACTATTTCTGTATGCACTGAAATTTTACATGGATAGACTATTTTCACACACCCATTTTTTTCATCATCAATTCATCATGTAAACCATCAACCCTATTTTTCTTTTAAAGTACACAAATTGGTTGACAAAATTTTTAAGTAATTTTCATCAACCTTTATTCATTTTTCTTTTAGGTTCTACATTGTATATACAATGTATGTGTGCCATGGTTATGATGAAAAATCCCTCTTTTTCGCTCATTATTTAATAAACAACATAAAAATATGCCCTTGCAGTACTAGATGTGGGAGTGTGTGTACTGTCGAACAAATTTTAAAAGGAACAACGAAAATACATTGTATTAGGACTAGACATGGGTAGTCGTGACCTGTGAATGGGGCCAACATTGAAAGTTTTTCAAACTATTTATGTATGCATTGAAATTGGACATGGATAGACTATTTGCATGCCTTAACGATATGGGAGGGTTTCTGGACTCAATTTTGACTCACGCCCACTTGTTTCCATCATCAATTATGTTGGATTATTGAGAGGGGGGGTTGAATAAGTAATAACATAATTATAATCCTTTTTCTTCAAATGTTATATCAATGTAGAATTATTATCCAATAATGAGCAGTAATAAATAAACAATCACACACATGCACAGTACACC
>JZKD02S1072325.1:156917-189066 GCA_000966675.3 Picea glauca | reverse complement strand
AAATGAAATTATTGAAATCAAATTAATCTAGGAATGGAAAACTACATGAAGGAAAAGCAATACAACATGTGAAGATTTTAATGACAAACAACATATATGTGAGCTCACACCAATGAAGCTATCTCAAATTGCATTACAAGAATCAAATGACAAATCATGAAACAATAATGAAAGCATGAATCAAACTAAGAATCCCTTTCTCCAAAATTACAAAACCCAAACTCTACATAAAAATCTAAGACTAATCCATCTTTCTAAGATTAATTCAAGACTATACAGGGACTATATAAGGAATCACCCTATGAGAGGAATACAAGATCGATTGTAAGGTTTGGAGATAATGTGGATGGGTATCATGGTTCAAACCGTGGTTTAAGGCTAAAGACTAGAGGACTAGGCCCTAACCATCTCATTTAGGGCTCATGGGCTATGCATGGGACTCCATGCCAAGACATAGTCCCTATAGAAGGATTCCTTCGTCTATAAAAGCAAACTAGACCGCTTTCAAAATCTAGACACTACAAAGATGAATATTGTGACACAGAGAATGGTTCAAGAGGAAACTAGGTCGCTTTCAAGATGTAGGCACTACAAGGATGGATATTGTGACATAAACAATGGTTAAAGTCAAAAAAATTAACGACCTAACCATATTACATAAACAATGGTTCAAGTCAAAAAATTAACGACCTAACCATTGCATATAGTGCTTATGGAACATGCACTAGGCCTTGAACCACTACACATGACTTGTAGAAAAAATCTTTCACATACAAGATAAAAATAAATAAAAAATAATTATTATTAATTATTAATCTCATACACCAATTTGATGTGCTGACTTAGCCGTGACCTTTAAAATAGATTATTATTATTATTATGGATATTGAGCTTACATGTCACTTACGTGGAGTACAGCCACACTCTGTCCCACCGGGGACGCATAAAGATCTAAGAGTGAAGATTGAATAAACCATTTTATTTTATTAAGGTAATCATTGCGGTTATGAAATGATGGATGGGCAAACTTTATTAAAGACGATTGGGCAGTTTGTGGGGCCGTCCTGTCTAGTAAAAACCATACAAATGCTTTTTCCACAACAAAATTTCGTTGGGAATAAGTGACAAAGTTTACACAAAGTATATTTTCCAATAATTGTTAAGCACGTAGATTTGGGATAAGCCACCACTTAAAAAAATCTCGATCAAATGGAAAAAATCTCAATCAATTCATTTTATAAGGACGGATTAGTTGAGAAAAAATAAATTTGATTGAACGGATCCGGACCTTTTGGATATTCTCGGAATGATTACTTTTCTTTTTTATAATAACAATTTAATTAATAATATAAAAAAATACCATGATTTGTTTACAGAAGAGGATAGGTTCAGCGGAGCTTTATTGATTGCTGAAACGAAGAGGTGATATTCTTTCTTATCAAAATTTAATTTTTCTATTATTTTAAAAATAAATGATTTTGAGAAAAAATACTATGAAGTCATTTAATCTTATAATAATTTTATATAACAAAATAGTATAAATTAATCGAGTTTCAAAAGATGTATATAAAATATTAGTAAAATATTTTTTTTAAATATCTTATAATATCATTATTAATATTATTTATATAATCACTGTTTTAAAATATCTTATCACATCGCTATTAATATCACTTATGTGATAACTTTTTAAAAATATATATTCATGTCACTATTTAAATCGTTTTCATAGTTATCCATGATTCACTTGATATTTATACTTATAAAAATTTGCTTTTAAAAGCATATCCTTTGTTTTAAAAAAATTGCTTTTAAAAGCATATACTGTATATTCATATGTGAATATACATATAATATTCCAACTCTAACTTTCTACAACATTGTTTTGCACTTTTGTATTGTGACATCTATAACGCTTCAATTGTAAAATCCACAACTTGAGGTGGGTTTAATGGAGTACTTACTATTTTTAGATCTGGTTTTTTGCAATCGGTAGAGAAGATTTGGCAAATAGGATTAGCAGAGAATCCTCGTATTTTCTTATGGTTTTGGTGGTAGTTTTAGTGGTGTTTTCCATGTTGTTAGTAGGTTGATGAGTTATGGCACATTTAATGGATGATTAATGTTCTGGATAAGTGGATATATAGGTGGTAGTTTCCTTATTGTTTTCTGAATCGATCCTTTTGTTGGCACACATCCAAACCGTTTGATCCTTCCTTTGGATGGCAGAAGAAGTCAGAGCCCCCCGGGGGCTCTACAGACGAGGTATCCCAACATATTGAACATCCCTTCTACACTGATGGAGCACTAAATAACAAAAATGGTGGCAATCTTTACATAAAGAATTACCTTACATCGGACAAGGCATCGCCTGGGCTTTTAGTTTCTCCATCAAAGGATTTTTGGTTAAGTGAACATGGTTATGGTGATAACATTCAACAGAAGGAGTTATCATTTGGCATTAATGGAGAGCCTTCGGAACATCATCATTCCCAACTGCTCCCGGGTGTGACTGTTTTAGAACATATATCCATATATGATCTGTACAAGGGACGAGGTTCTGAGAAACTTGGGAAGCCATTAGGAGGAGTGGTAACACATAACAGTAGGGTAGTGGTGTCCCCTATACAGGTCGGAGAACACATTAAGCACAGTAGCGAAAGGAAGGATGACACACATATGGATAGATTATGTGTGAAGGAGCAGCGAAGGAAGAAGGTGACACAGGTTTGGAAACCCAAGAAAGTTAGACGGAGGTTGGTAATAGGCATGGATGTGGGTTTAAAAGAAACTGTAAACTTATCTCTATGCGCGTTAGTTGGGAGGTTCACGTATAAGAAAAAGTGTGACATCTCCTTCTCATCGTGGATGAAGAAAACTTGGATACCCATGATTGGGTACGAACCAGAATACCTTACCTTGCCATCTGGTTGGTTCAGTCTAGTGTTTAAGCTCCCAGAAGATGCAGAGACTATTCTAAATGGTTTTTGGGACTACGAGGGTGGCAGTGTTATGTTAAAGAGGTGGTGCACCAGTTTCGACCCTGCCACATAGTACTTTAGCTTTCGGCATGTATGGGTTATGTTGCATGTACTGCCACTCAACTTATGGAATTTGAGATCCTTAAAGGCCATTGGGAATCTGTTAGGTCGTTTCCTCAAATGTGATGAAAAGGGTCTTTGCAATCCAGACAAGCGCATGGCACGTATACTAGTTGAAGTGGATATCCATGATGGCCTCATGGAATCACTCGAACTACAGTGGAGAGGACAAGTAATGGTCTAGCGACTTGAATATCAGGGTCTTCCATTTTGGTGTAGTTTTTGTAGAAAGACTGGGCATCTCAGAAATGATTGTCCTACATGGAACGAGCTGGGAGATGTGGATGATTCCATGGATACACAGGTCAACAACTTGTACATGAGTGAAGGGGATGTTGATGAGGTGTGGACATTTACTTCGGTGCTGGAAGCAGATTCTTCAGAAAGATTTTCCGACTCATATATCGGTAAGTTAAAATTATATTGCCCCTCTTTATTTTTTAAGCTTTCATCTTGGGAGAAGGATTTTCTAGAAAATACCTTTCCCTCCCACATTTTTTCACTCCCAGAGACTACTAGTGTCACCAAGAGAACTCTGGATATGGGAGGGTTGACCCCAGGTGGTGTTAGGGTTATCGAGGCCTTGTTACCTGATAAATCCGTACCTACTCTGCTAGAGATATCCACCACTAATTTGGGGGCGATTCTAAAGATTCATGCACCATTAATCTCTACTGAACCGGAGAATGCACAGTTGTCGGATACGGACTGCGAAGCTCTGATATCAACTTTAGATGATTCGGTTAGTTATATACCTCTACAAACCTTCTAGGGTTCGGAAGCCTATCAGGGAAGCACTGAGTGCGTTCTGGGACCACCAGTGACTATTGGAAATGAAAGAAAATGAAAGGAATTGGCTTGGTCACGTGGTTTGGGCCTGGAGGTCTCTCCAATTAATACTCGTAGTGCATGGAAGAATTTAGGATCATCACCTGCGTTGGGGACTCAACAAATTGTTACTAGTCATGATTTGGGGGCGCTTAGAGGCGTTAAATCCCTCGCAAGGGTTAAGAAATGATCCTTATCTCACTGAACATAAGAGGGGTTGGGGGCCTCCTAAAAATTCCTACCATTCATAGACTTTTCTCCATTAATAAACCTGATATCATCATCTTCCAAGAGACTCTTGTCTCTGCGGAAAAATCCAGAAATTTCTTGTGCACGATTTTCCCTGATTGGATGACCACTGTTGTTAGTTCTGTTGGGACATATGGGGGCCTGTTAGTGGCTTGTAATCCTAATATTTTTGAATTGCAGTCCTTTCTAAGTATCAGTGGAATTCTGTTGACAATTATCCACCTCCCAGATAAAAGAAATATAAGTTTTATTAATACATACAATTCGTGCACAGGGCGCAGGCGCTTCTGGGAACAAGTGGAAGCTAATGGTCTGTTAGCACTTAATAATATCATCCTAGCGGTGATTTAAACTTTGTTGATAGTATCAAAGAAGTGTGGGGAGATGTTGCATTACCCGATCCGTTAGTGGTTTTTTTTTTTAATATTTTCTCAAAAAACAGGTTGGTGGATATTAAACCTACAGTTATCATGCCGACTTAGCAAAATGGCAGGAGAGGGAGAGAGGAAATTCATAAGAGACTGGACATAGCATATGTCTCTGAAGATATCTTGATTGATGCTGCAAAATATAGATAATGGGTGGAAATACCTTTCATTTCGGATCATGCTCCAGTTGTTCTACAACTTGATTATGGTTACAAGCCCGTTGCATACCCTTTTAAATTCAATTCAAACTTTTTACAAGAAGAGTCTTTCTGCATTCTAGTTCGGGCCTTTTGGAACTCACATCAAGTAGACGCAGGGTTTGGAGCACAACAAAGGTTGTCTAGCAAACTCTCAGGTTTAAAGGCACAGGTCAAGATATGGATGGCTGACAAAAAGAAAAAGGAGTTAGTCCTTTTGAAACTTTTAGAAGATGAGATTGCACTACTTACTGAAGATTACTTACATGTTGATCTGAGCATTGATATTAGATTCCGTTTGAAAGAACTTGAAGTTGAGAGAAACAAGTTATTGTTGGATGAGGAAGAAAGGTGGCACCTTAAAAGCAGAGTGACTTGGATAAAATGTGGAGATAGGACTACTAAATTTTTTCATCATTTTGCTAGTTACAGGAGGAACAAGAAACATCTTTGGGAGATTAAAGATTATACGGGACAAGTACATTATGGTCAGGAAGCATTAAAGACTGAAGCTCAACGTTATTTCAGATCCTTCTATCAAGAGCCAAGATCAAATACGATAGTGGATAAGGTAGCATCAGTGGGTTTGTTTCCTAGGATGGTTAGTGAGGAGCAAGTCAACCAGCTTGAAAAATCAGTCACTAAAGAGGAGATTATGGATGTTCTGAAGGGTTTTGCTAAGCACAAAAGTCCTGGGCCTAATGGGTGAAGTGTGGAACTCTACTTGCACTTTTTTTATATGATTGCAAATGATTTGCTGGAAGTTGTTGAGGATTCACACAGGACTGGTGTTGTTAATAGAGCGATTAATTCGACTTTCATAGCTCTCATCCCCAAGGTCAATGGTCATGAAACTTATGAGGAATTCCGTTTGATAGCTCTGTGTAACCTATGTTATAAGATCTTCACAAAAATTATTGCTAGGCACATCAGACCGATTTTGTCTCATGTATTATCCAAGGAGAAATTCAGTTTTTTGAAAGGTATACAGATTATCGATGTTATTGGGCCAACACAGGAATGTCTGCACAGTATTAAAGAGAAGAAGTTACAAGCATTGATTCTCAAAATTGATCTGAAAAAAGCATGTGATTGTGTTAGTTGGGATTATCTAAAATTGGTCTTAATACAATGTGGGTTTGGCATCCCTACAACAAAGTGGAGTATGGGATGTATTACATCTGCTACATATGCCACATTGATCAATGGTGAACCCACAGGTTTCTTCAATAGTGAAAGAGGTTTACACCCGGGTTGTCCATTATCGCCCTTACTTTTCACTTTAATCATGGAAGGATTAAGTTTGGCTTTAAAAAGAAGTAAAGAGGAAGGATTAGTTACTGGTATTAAGGTATCTAGGCTCTTTAAGATAATCCACCTTTTGTTTGTTGATGACATCCTTATTATGTCTAAAGCATCTATTGGTGAATGGCAGGAAATAATAAGAATATTAGATGGTTTCTGCAAAGCTTCTGGACTCAAGATAAATGAAAAGAAAACAATATTTTTGTAGAATGGAGTGAGACAACAGACATTGGAGGAATTGTGGGATATTTCTCACAATAATATTGTTGATCTCTCTAGTGGTTTCAGGTATCTAGGTTACTTCTTAAAGATTGATAGATACAGTTTGGAGGACTGGATTTGGTTGATTGACAAGTTTGAAGCCAAGATCGGCCACTGGTGCAATCGACAACTCTCCATGGCCGGGCGCAGTGTTCTTATCAAGGCGGTATTAGAAAGTCAACATGTCTTATGGCTGGCACTTGCTAATTTTCCTTCTTTGATTCTTCAGAAGATTAGACATCTTATATACTATTTCTTGTGGTCAGGATACAATAAGAAAAAAAAGTTTCACCTCTGTGCTTGGCAACTTCTAGCAATACCAAAGAAGTTTTGGGGTTGGGGCTTGCGCGACTTGGGAAGCTTCAGCAGCGTGATGGCGGCCAATACCCTCTGGAGGGCTTTGAAACATGATGGTTTATGGCATAGTATCTTGAAAAACAAATACTATCCATATGTTACAGTTGATAGATGGTTGTGCACAGTTACAATTACCGATGTCAAAGGGTCGCAGACTTGGAAGTACCTTTTAAAATCATTATACATTATTTTACAGTGGATCGCATGGTGGCTGGGGTCTGGTCATACAATTATGTTGGGCTTTGATCATATTCTAGGAATGGGAGAAGGGGCAATATTAACTGGGGATTTGATCACAACTCTCAATGGGGAGGAATATATATTTTATTTTAGGCTCATGGTGAAGATCAAGTGGGGATGGTTGGAACAAATTGGTACTCCAGTGATGATTTGGGACTAGCTGGGGATCTCGCCTTGGAATGGGATACTTTCCGATGTGCTCTCATAAATAATGGTATTCAACTTATTGAGAAGCCTGATCAACTTATCTAGGTGGGGGGTGATGAATCTGGTATATTAACGGTCAATAATGCATATGAGGCTATGGAAAAAAAGAAATGAGTTTTTGTGATTGGCGGCTAGAGGAAATCCCTGTGGACCTGGACATTCCCATTAAAAATTCGCTTATTCACCTGGCTGTTGGTAGAGAATAAGATCCTTACCTGGGATTTTATTCAATGAAGAGGTTATTATGGCCCGAGTTACTACTTTTTATGTAAGAATAACCAAGAAACTGTTCTCCATCTGTTTGTGGAATGCACATTTGCCTCGAAAGTGTGGGATAAGGTTACATCTTTTGTAAGACATCCTGGCAGGAATATCGACAATACAATAGCGGAATGTTTTAAGGCATGGAAAATACAATTTTTATCATGTCTTAGTCTGTCGACGATAATTTGTTGGTTTGTATGGAAGGAGCGAAACCTGGCAATTTTCGAAGGGCATACCCCAAATTTACAGAAGGTGGCATATCTCTCTTTTCTCTCTTTGGAGAGCTACAAAAAAATCATGAAATATGTTGGTTGCAGGAAGTTTACAAGTTTAATTGCAGAGTGTGGAGTAGGGGGATGGTTTGATGGTGTTGTCGAAGCCTCGGGGGATAATTGTGGAGTTGGTGGTCTTATAAAAATTAATGAACATAGATGTTACAAATGGTTATTCAATATTGGGCCTAGTTCTAATACAAAGGTTGAGCTTTTGGGTGCATGGGCACTTCTCTTATTGGCTTCTCGCCTTTCAATTATGGAAATATATATCTGGGGTAATTCCAAAATTATCATCGATTGGCTGAAAGGTATGGGGCACCTACAAGTAGCTGCACTGGAATGTTGGAAGGACCGCATCAAGGAGATAACAAATCACTTTCAAAAGATTACCTATGAACATGTTTACAAGGAAGGTAATATTGTTGCGGATGGTCTGTCGAATCGTGCTCTTCAACAAGTTCCAAGGAAGATTATATAGTATATGTGTGAAGAGGATCATGAAGGACCTATTCAGTTTTTAAACCTCTACTAAGGGGTTAGCCCCGATCCTTCTTTATTGTTGTTATGGAGTTATAGCATGATGAATGTTTTGGTGTGAAGATCCTCTTGCTCTCAGGCATGGGAAGTTTAATTTTATCTTTCCAGGCAGTTTTGGGATTGTTCTGTCCCTTGTGATTTTGGTATTAAAAAACTTTGGAGGTGTGCTGACATGATAGTCATGTAGGCCATGAGATGCTACTGTATGTATTTTTTTGGGCATCCTAGATGTTGATATATGTGATATGATATATTTTTGTGAACAATTTATATTTTGAATAATATAAAGCGAAATTTTCTTGAGGAAAAAACCCACAACTTGTAAACACCCATTGTGAATCTATGACCTTCTTTGCAATACTTGTAAAATTATCTTGGATAACCATGAGCTTTTACAAGTCTTGTTTCCCTAACAATGTAATACTTTGAATGCAGCATTCTAAATATTAAATTACATTATTTTAAAATTACTCATGATTAGTAGCGAGATTAAGATCAAATTCCATAACACTGAAACCAAGTAAAATAATGAAATTTGTTTTTTTGTAAACTAAATACAAGTTCATTAAAAACAAAAATCAAGTAGGCAAAAGTTTCATAAAATGCCAACTACATGTTCTCTTTTCCACTCATTCACTCTGCTTCATTCAATCATGACACAAAATAATAAGACTTCTTTCAATTTTCCAACATTCTTAATCACATCAACTCACTTTGCTTCATCAAATCATGCCACAAAATAATAAGACTTCTTTCAATTTTCCAACATTCTTAATCACATCAACTCCTTTATCGTAAGATGCTACCACATGTATAGCTTATATTCTTAAAAGAGATATATAAGATTCCTTCTTGCTTCTACACTCAAAAGATATATAGTAGGTTTCTTTTTGTTTTTTAATGAAGTAATACCACTGACCCACTTTGGAAAGTGTATCAATGTTACGATCAATTCAACCTACATCTCCTGCTAATTAAACATCACAACATTTTGACAAATTGTTTTGCATCTTTCAAAGTGTGATGTTGAAATCCCTTACATATCTTAGCTACTTGAAAATATCTTAATACTTTCTTTATGTTGAAATTTAAGATTAATAAGAATCAATTATCATAACAACAATGTGAGAAAAGTATTCTCACACCATTATCTACAAAAGGATTTTATCTATCTATAATCTCAAGCTTGTTGGAACATGCAGTTCTTTTTTAAACTCACCTTGTATGGGTCGACTATGTCTTTGGGTTGACAGTCAACTAAACCCTTAGTTGACCATGTCCACTTATGGATTTTCGTTCCACGTTTTAAGCATGTACAGGTGTAACCGCCTTCATCCGAGTTTGTTGAGTTTAGTCCATGACCAAACCTATTTATAGATGATCTTAATGATCGGTCTGTCATCATCTCATATTTTCAGATCATCTCGAGAGATCTGCTCTCGCTCTTATTGAGTGATTCATGATTCAGTGCTACGGTGTCTTTCGACACCATTGCTTCTCTTGGATCTGTTGTCCTCTACGTTCAATCCCTGTTTCAACATGGTTTTTTCAAAACCTTAGACTTGTTGTATGCCCGACCAGTGAACTCCACTCGACGAAGATCTGTTCGACCGTTGCTGGCTTGACTTGGAAGTTTTCATCATCGACTAGCGAGAAAGGAGATAGGTCCGACCGCGCATTGCATGGACGAAGTGAAGAAGGGACGACTCGATTTTTTATTGCATGGATGCCAAACATATTTTGACTCGACTTAACTGGAGTCTGTCCAACCTGGAATGAACCAGAGTTCGACTGGACTTGCAGAGTTCTCGACCTGCATAGGCTTGGATTCCCATTGGAGGGTTTGATTAGCTTGTTCCTTGATTGGATGGTGTGAATGTTAGTCTGTGGATATCCTAATATGACTCCTCATCACGCGACCTGTCCATCTCCGACCGGCTTATGCGTGGCTCTTGGTATTGCATGCTTGTTGTGCTGGGGTGATGTTCCACTTGAAATTTTTAGCAAAAGAAGTTTCCACAAGTATATGTTGAGAATTGGATGGCTCCCTTTCCTAGACAGACCCATATAAACCCTACTTGGTGTAAGTCGTCATATTTCTTATCGACTTCCCGTCCATTTTTTTATTTGTTGCAGACTTATTTCCCTTGATCATGCCCTCCATCGACAATGGGCCTGTTGGATGAAGACAAACCTCTGATGCTTCAAAAACTATAGGAGATTCATGAGAAGAAGGTTATCGCCTTGGAAGAATCTCACAGGTGACTTCACGCAGAAGTCACTTCCTTACATAATATTGTTGCACAATTGCAGACAGGGAATCAAAGACCGAGTAGTGAACTAGAGACATCCCACACCCAGCTAGAATATGAGGTTGCCCTCTTTCAAACCAACCTTTTGCAATGGTTTGATGAAAAGTCTAGCAAAATTGTTGACCTAGAACAGACCATGGAAACCATTTTTCAAGATCCGGTGGATGAGTTTGGTGATAAGAAGGATCTTGTCAATGATATTGTGAAGGAGCTGAAAGTCCTCTATCGTGAAAATGTTTCCTTGAATATATAAAATACAGGACTGAAAAATCAGTTAAAATATCAGAAGATGTGTTCTAGATTGTTGTGACTGAGCACTCCAGAAGGGTTGTTTCCATGGGAAACATTGTTGCTAGCTTTTTTTAGTCTCCTTCAGATGAATTTGAAGAAAAGTATGACCTTCTTGAAGACTTGGAAGAAGAACTGAAATCTCTTCCTCATATGACATTGAGTACAAATGTCATCCAAGTGATGGAAAAAAATACCCAGTTCATTCATGAGTTTTCCCACTCAAGGAGATTCGTGAAGAAGTTTCTCCTCTTCAAGAAGATAACAATTGTGTGTTTGATGAGTATCGGGAATTGAAGGAAGATTATGATGTTGTATTGTTACAGTTGACTAAGAAGGATGCAACTCTTCAGATCTTGTGGACTACTGAATAGAATGTTGAAACAACCGTTGAGAAAAAGATTAATGTTGTTGAGCTGCCAGACTCACTTATTTCTTCTTCCACCGTAGTTGCTAGTCTTGTTGTTTGTGAAAAGAATGTTTATGTTGTTGAGCTACCAATCTCACCCATTTTTTCTCCACCACCTATTGTTGTTTGTAAGCCAGATGTTGTTGATTTATGTTTTAAAACTAATAATTGTGTTGTTTAATCCATATTATGCCTGAGATGTTGCCACCAAGAACCAGTATTGGATATGATGTTGTTGTTGCCTCCTTTCCTACACCTGCCCTTGTTGTAAATAGGGGATTTTTGTTAATTGTGGGTGGATCTCAGACTGAATTTTCTAGTCAAGAACTCTATTGATGAACCAGTTGTTGATATGGTTGTCCCCAACCTTCTAGACTCTCAAACTATTGTTGTTGATGACAATGTTGCTAATATACATGGTTCTTCTACTCCTAAGAGTACACTTTACCATGAACCCATATCTCTTGATCAGCCAGCACATGCCTATGTGCCTTATCATCAACCTCTCCATCGAAGAAATGACAATCATGCTTTCTGATCATTGCAAAAAAGACATGAAATACAGAACTGTGGACCCGTACTGACTACCAAGATTGACTGTGGTTGGATTGATGAGTGGTCATGGGCACATCTGACCATCTTTTTGAATATTTCCTACCATTGTGTTTCATCTATTGTACAAATGTACAATGCTCCTCTTTATTATTGATGCTTTGCAGTGGTCTACCACAAGATCGACCCAACTTGATAGTCAACTGGAGGTGTTTCAATTGTTCATTTGTCGACTGAGTTTCAACTCTCTATTGTCTGTTGAATGGAGGTGTTTCGACTGTGAATTTGTCGACTGAGTTTCAACTCTCTATTGTCTGTCAAATGGTGTGTTTCGACGAAGAATTGTTGTTGATAGTTTGATCCCTTAGTTGTGTTTAAGCGGAGGGGAGTAATTGAAGTTGTTGATGTGTAGACCTAGTTGTTGTACCTTTGTACCTAATACAAACACTGTTTATATATAGAGATTGTCTAGCTTGGAAAAGACTGTTGGATTAACAAAGACTAATTTTTTTGGTGTGTTCTTGTCTAGTCGTCTCATCGCATGGTTGATGTTGTCATGTTGTCTAGTCGATTGACCGTCTGGGACCGTGTTTTGACAACATATTTTACAATCAGTTTTTAATGGATGAATGCTCTTTGGCCTTGATCTGTGTCAATGGGGATCATATTTCTTCAGGAGTGTTTTTGTACCATCTTGTGATTAGCTTTTGCAGTCAGCACAAATTCAGGGATAAATGTTATGGAATTTGTTTTCCTCCAAGATGAGTTTGGGTGTTGGACCATGTGCTTCCTTTGTAACCTCACCTTATCGGATGTATAGGTAGACCAAGTATTTAGGTCAAAATCTAACTAAACCCTTGTTTGACCATGTCCACTTATGGACTCTCAGTCCATGTTTTATGGACATGTGCAACCTTCTTCACCTGAGTTTGTTGATTTTGGTCCATGACCAAACCTATTTATAGATGATCTTAGTGATCGGTTTATCATCATATTAGATTGTCCGATCATCTCGAGAGATCTTATCTCGCTCTCATTGACTGATTCATGCTTTAGTGATACAGTGTCTTTCGACACCATCACTTCTCTCAGATCTGTTGTCCTCTGCGTTCAATCTCTATTCCAACAAAACTTTGTTGTTAATTTCACTTGAAAATATCAAGCAAGCACAAATCATTACTCATGAAAACTATACCATCTACATAATGTACTAGGTTATAAGTGGCGTATCAGTCCATTTGATATAGGAATTTCCATTCATAACGTTGATCCAAAATGGATCACTATATAATTTATCGATTTTAGTACTTTTGTTGGCACAGGGGTAGACCTAGGGTTCAACTCTACAACAACACACCAACACAGCCCTAAATACCGACCCTTTCGGCAACACCTACGAAGCAGATGCAGTCTCACCCAAGGTAGAGGCAGGGTTGGTTGCAAGACTCATGTATCTGCAATGTTAGCTGAGACACAAATCTGTGATTCTAACACTTAATAAAGCACTCAGCACTGCCAGTTCTTCAATATGCAAGCAATATATACTTCGTTGATAAAACAGAGCTTCACAGTACTCACACTAATCTATTGTACTCAAGCACTTAGCATAGGAAAATAGATCAGATCGAGTAGATTAGGCACTAAATATAACCATATAGATTAGATCTAACATTCTCACATCTAATAAGCACAAAGCATAAGTAGGTTTATCTAAATACATCCAAGCACTTAGCAAATAACATGTAAATCACATAAAGACAAAGCATAAAGCATCATAACACAGGATTTGTGTGGTTCACCCCCTCCCTAGGGCTACGTCCACCAACTCCTCTTCTTCATATTCTTCAGTCAATCAGCTACAAGATCTGCGCAGCTCGCTAGATGCTTCTTCCTTGCGTTACAGCGCAAAGCCTTCTATAGTCTCGCACAAGAACTTGCACTCAACTCTACAAGTCTTACACATAATGCACAAAAGCCCTTACAATTCACACTAGCACTTAGCATTTAGCACTTAGCTTACTGGCCTACTATTTCTCTTTCTACATTGCCTAGCCTTCTATTTATACTTTACAAAATAAGACTAAACATGAGTAAAACCCATGGGCCAACATCCCAATACCATTACATTATCCCCCAAAACCCAAAATCCGACATCCCAAAAGTGGGCCGAGATCCCTTGATCTTTGCTTCGTCTTGCACTCCTCCTTCGACAGGCTATCAAAGTCCCAAAATAGGTCACTATGACCAAGAATCTCCCAAAACTTGGTCAAGGGCCAACAAGCCTCCAACACTCACCTATGACTCATCCCGAGTCACTTTGGTCTGATCAGTTCTACTTTGACCTGCTGCAGTGCTACGGCCTCTTGCTTGGTGAATTCTTGGATCACTGTGTCATTTACTGGCCCTTCTAGGTGTTGTTTTGTTGCGTTAACGACCTGTTCTAGCTCTGCTCCTTAGCTTTAAACCTTTGTGAATAACTAGCATGCCTTATCTTGTACTAGTTGAAGCCATTGAGTAACTTCCATGACTCTTCTTTGAATCATATGGATCTGTTGTTGGGTTGTGCGTTGCTCCTGAGACCGCTTCATTCTTTCTATGGCTGACAGGGCTTTCAGTTGTGCTTGTAGTGTGTTTGTGTGTTGCTTTGCTTCCTGGAGCTGTGACTCCAGTGCCCGTAACTCTAGGTTCTCGTTGAGGTTCTCATATGTTTGGGCTCTCCAGTTACTCAGCTTCTTGCACTCCAAGGCAAGAGCTTTTAATTTTTCAACTACGCTGCGGGCAGTTGCTTCCCTTATGTCTCTTACATCTTGAGGGGTCTCGAGCACAGTGCGGAGCTCTAAGTTTGTTATGCGTTGTTGGAGTCGATGAATTACCTCTTCAAGTTGTGCCACTTGCTGTGGAACTTGTTCTTCGGCCTTTACTTCGACAACAGTCGCAGAGCGAAGTGCTCTGTGAACCATTTCCTTTACTTCAAGTTGCTCGGCGAGCAACTGTTCCTTGCTTTGTTGTAACTGTTCTTTTTCTTCATCCCACTTCACTTACAGAGCAAGATTTTCTCGTTCTGTAGCACTACGTTTCTCCTCAAGGTCTTTTTGTGCTTTCTCTAAAGCCTAAGTGGCTTGTGATGTCTCTTCCTGAGCTCATCGAAGGTGAGCTTCGACTGTATCAGCGATGTGATGTAGTTAAGCTAGCTCATCACCTAGTTCTGTTATTCCTGCTGAAAGAGGCACAGTAGAAACTGTGCGGCTAGATTGTAATTCCTGTTGCACCCCTTGGATCTCATCCTTAATTCGACTAAACACCTCCTCCTACTTAGCTTCTTGCTTCTCTATTATCTCCAGCGAAGCATCGTTCAGTGTTGCAACGATGAATTCGAAGTCGTCTGAGGTGAGGGTGGTCTCAAATTTGGTCCTGGTTTCTTTCACTTTCTTTAGGGATGAGGGTTTTGGTGGGGAAACCTTCCTTTTCTTTGAGGGGTCCTCCTCGTCTCTAGGCGGTGTAACCTCGTCTTTCTTCGGTTCAACTTCTGTGCCATCTATCTCTCCGCCATCTCCTCCTTGCTCTGCTGAGATGGAAGCGGTCTTCACGGATGCATTGTCTAAATCATGGACCTCTTCGGTATTCTTTATCTTTCTAGGTCCGGCTATATCCTACGTTGTTTCTGGGCTATCATAATCGAACATATCTGCAAGGTCTATTGGAACAAGGAGGTCTACCGACCATTCCTTGGTAATTTCTTCCAAGTCATCCTTCGCCAGCTTGTAGTATGATTGCAGTTGTTGTTTATGTCCATCTGCACGTGCTGTGATGTAAATAAAATGGCAGTTCGTGCTGAATTTCATTAAGGGTCGAAACCTGTGGAGAGTATTCAGGGTCATACGAGGCGCGGACTAGATGGCTACCTTCAAATGGTTGTAATACGTATGGAACATGACATTTGACTGCCATTGTATATTCATGTCGTTCGAGTACCACAGTGTACTGAAATTCATGGCCAGAGGTTCAAACGGCTCAATGTCCGGGAAAGTCGCACCTTCCGGCATCTCCCATGCAATGAAAGCGATCAGGATCAATAGCCAACTAAAGTGAAATTCATACCCTTGATCCTGGGCTTCCCTGTAGTCCAGTTCCAACTGGTTTACGAAGGTTTAACCATAAGTATCTTCCATGTTAACAGAACAACAGTACCTTGATGCATGTGTTCACTTCTTGGTGCCTTCTGAAATGCAGGATCTTCATGACGTTGAGCAGTGTCGATTGTGCGAGGTTATGGGTCCATGATTGAGGAATTATCTTTGAATTCTTTCCTTTTGTTATGTTCAGATACTTATGTGGGGCGAGCATGCTATAGACCTTCCTGTCGCCTAGGTTGAAGCCACTAAAATTCAACGCTGTAATTTTATCTTGGTCGATGCGAACTGCCTATATCACCTTCGGGAGGTACGCAGTGACCAAGGTGTACTCAAAATATCTAGGTACACTGTCTCGATTTATTGTGCCACTCATAGGTGGTAGATAGGTGGGTAGTATACTCGGGATTAACTTAGCATTCGTGAGATCATCCCTATTCTTAGTTCGATTTTCATCTACTGGTCGGGATGGATCGGCTCGAGTAGTGGACGGAGAGGCCGGCAGTTCTCTCGTCGAATATGCTTGTACACCTGTAGACACTCCTCTCTCCGACATGACTCTTTCAGTCATTAAGTCGAGGAGAACTTCTGTTATTGATTCTTCAACTGCGATGAGATCATCAGACATACGCGCTCAAGATTAAAATTATCGAGGTCGTGATGAACTTAGATATGGCACTAGAACAAACAGAAATAGCGCAATGATCATTGTATTCACTTAGTCTGTGGGATCAAACTCTTAGTTATAAAAAGTGTTCTCTATGCATGGTGCGACGGGATAAGTAGGCAACTCGACAACGATTAGCTTGTAACGGGTATGAATCCTCATTAACTCTTTTTTTGTCCATTATGGTGTGGTCCAATGGTATGGTGTCGAGATGTAAATTCTTTTCGACCCGTTCGAAGCGGGAGTCGAATGGATATATCGGCCCCAATGGCTATATCACTTCACCCTGGCGAAGTACCATGTGTCGTTGTTCTGATATCCCGACGAAGTTCCAATTCTGCAAATTTTCTTTCTGCAAAGTTCCCTCTGGAATATTCTGTAACTTTTTATCCCTCTTCTTACTTAGCTTTCTAGCCTTCTTTCCAGTGAGCTTCGACTCGGTATGGATTTTTCCATTCCGATTCTTATCTTCTTTTAACATAGTCACTGCGCATTGTTGAGATTCTTTCCTAGGATTCAGGGGTAATACCTCTTCTTTATCTGGAGTAAGTACTGCAGTCTTTTGTGGGTCTTCTAGTGTTCTTGCAGCTTCGACATCAGGGTCTCTAGTGTCAAATAGCTTCGATCTGTTCTCATGTTTTGAAATTAATTGTGTGATCTTTCTGGTCATGAAGTCTTTTAATTCTTGTTTCTTCTGCTCCAAAAATTCTTCTTCTTCCTTTCATCTGGCTTGATCTCTATCAATCCAAGGTTTTCCTATTAACATGGTAAACAGGGCATGGTCTTCAACAAATTTAATAATCTCAAAATCTTCCTCCGTCAAAGTTCCATTGACGGTCATAAGTATCTGAGCGAGCCTTCCCCACAGGTTTACCAGTTTTCCTCTGAATCACCCTTGTCCTCCTAATGAAGGAATCATAGTAGGCCTTCCTATAGCTTCCCAAGTTCTCTATGTCATGATATTCACTTGTGTTTCCTCATCTAGAACACAGTCAATGTCAAAGTCTCATATTCTTGCTTCGATGCATTCTTTTCCTTTGAAGATCTCTGATAATCTGACATGTCGGTGGTTATTCAGGGTTTCTTTCATCTGTAGCAATGCTTGCTCAGATCCTTTCTAGTATTCTGCCATAATATCAAATTATGGATCTGCCTTAGGGTTCTCTTGATTCAAATTCATTCCTTCAAGCTTAGCAATCATTCTGGGGCAATCCAACACTTCATGGTCCATAGCTTTTCAACAAAGACAACTAGGTCTTCTCCCAGGGCATTCTTTAGCAAGATGTCCCGGTTTTCTGCAACTGTAATAGAGGGTTAATCCTCTCTTTCTTTTAAATGATCCCCAACCTCTTTTGTTCTACGCAATAGGATCATGGTAGCTAACCTGCAACAAATTCTTTCTAGGATCTTGCATCCACTTGTTATTCCAAACATTATTTCTATGCATAGGTATAACATATCTTTCAATATTCTTATCAGATCTACTCATATCAAATCTTCTTTCATCTATTAATACCCTAGTTTTCAAGCTAGGAAAAATACTATCAATCATACCTAGATCCATACTCCAGAAACAAAAATTTCCACTTATCTTACTTCTACATAGCACAAAGCTTACAGATCTAAAACTTTTAACTATTCTTACCTTTATCAGAGCACAGAGCTTACAGATATTACCTCTTTTTAATCAATAATTACCACTTTTACCTTTCTTAGGGAACAAAGCTTCCAGATCTTACCTCTTTTCTTCAGATCCGATCTCATTTCTTCAGATCGGGCTTCTTTCTTTAGCACAAAGATTTATAAATCAAGTAGAATATTACGCGCTAGGGCATAGAGCTTCCACAATCCCCGGTCGAATCTTTGCACAAAGCTTATTCTTCCTCAGTTCCAAGCAATCACAGTTTCAGGTCCCGGCATTGCGCTCTTTAGCAGCATATCTATGCACAAAACTTCTCTTTTCTTTACTTTAGTTCCCAACAATCACAATTTCAATCCTGGCAACAAAACCATTTGTTGGCACAGGGGCAGACCCAGGGTTCAACGCTACAACAATGCACCAACAAAGCCCTAACTACTGGTCCTTTCGACAACACTTGCGAAGCAGATGAAGTCTCACCCGAGGTAGAGGTAGGGGTGGTTGCAAGACTCAGGTGTATGCAACCTTAGCTGGGACACATATCTTTGATTCTAAGACTTAATAAAGCACTTAGCATGGTCAGTTCCTCAATATCCAAACAATATCTACTTCGTTGATAAAACAGAGCTTCGCAGTACTCACACTAATCTATTGTACTCAAGCACTTAGCATAGGAAAATAGATCAGATCGAGTAGATCAAGAACTAAATATAACCATATAGATTAGATCTAACATTCTCACATCTAATAAGCACAAAGCATAAGTAGGTTTATCTAAATACATCCAAGCACTTAGCAAATAACATGTAAATCACATAAAGACAAAGCACAAAGCATCATAACACGGTATTTACATGGTTCACCCCCTCCCTAGGGATACGTCCACCAACTCTTCTTCTTTATAGTCTTCAGTCAATCGGTTACAAGCACAGAGCCTCAACACCCTTACTCCGCACATGACAAAAGATCTGCGCAGCTCGCTAGATCATTTTTCCTTGTGTTACATCACAAAGCCTTCTATAGTCTCGCACAAGGACTTGCACTCAGCTCTGCAAGTCTTACACAGAATGCACAAAATCCCTTACAATTCACACTAGCACTTAGCCTTTAGCACTTAGCTTACCGTCCTACTAGTTCTCTTTCTACATTGCCTAGCCTTCTATTTATACTTTAAAAAAATGGCCTAAACATGGGTAAAACCCATGGGTCGACATCCCAATATCGTTACATTATCCCCAAAAACCCAAAAAGGACCCAAAGTGGGCCGAGATCCCTTGATCTCTGCTTCATTTTGCACTCCTCCTTCGACAGGCTGTCGAAGTCCCAAAATAGGTCACTATGACCAAGAATCTCCCAAAACTTGGTCAAGGGCCAACAACTTTTGAGGTGGAAAAATTGGAACCATGGACTTGTACGACCCATTTTAGGTGTAGGTCCCATTTTGGTGATTTGGGGGCCTAAACATTTTGGATCCCATTTGATGCATTAAATGGAATTTTGGGGGGTTAAACCTTTATGAAAAAATGGCATCCCTCTGACACTATTCTAATCATTGAGAGCTCTCCAATGGTTCAAATATCACCTAAATCAAAGTCTACATGAGAAAGTTATGCCTCTTGTGAGTTGACTTATGTTTTCACCACCATAGTACTGAGTGGATGCCATGTGAGGTCCCACTACTCACATATGTGGAGATATTGTGAAAACTTTCAACAATATTCTAGAGAGTAAAAAACCCTAACCCTAACTAGGAATTGAGGCATGAAAAAACCTTAACCATAAATTACTATCAAGACATGTTAAATACTAGGTTTCTAGGAAAGGAAGGGGTTTCATTCTGATTGTGTTGATTTTTTATTCCATTGTTGAGAAAACAAAAGGAGTGGAATATTATGAGTAGAACAGATAAAGTAGAAGACCCCATAGTAGCCATTCAGGCCATTGTGTCTATTGCAACTCCAAATTAAGTCCATATTCCTTTGAATTTTCATTCTAATATGAGAATAAAATAGCAAGGCATATGCTTTGGGGGGGAATCCCCCTAGTCAGGGTCTAATGGATAGGTAGAAAGATAACTCCTTAAAAGGCAGAAAATGACCTATTCTTACCCAATCTCACAAACCCTAATGATTGCTTTTAAACAAGGGAAATAGGAAAAAGATGAAGAATGACACCTTGTATCCTTTCATTTGTAGTAGATCCCCTTTGTATGTTGCTTGCGCCTAAGTTGCAAGTATCCTCCCAAAGATGACCTGAAACAACACAGAAAGCAATCTAAAATACATATATGCAATCATTATTAACATAAACATGTACTAATTCTCAAGAAATAAGCTATAAACATTTGAAATTATTCACAAGAACATAGACACATGAATTGGGAAAGGAAATCTCTCTTTTATTGATAATATATAAAGAAGATTACAACCAAAGTATTTAATGTCAGCACCACTCTACGAACCTCACTTGGGTTCCTCCAATAAGACTCCAAGTGCATTAATCCCACAATCACTAGAAAATCTTCACAATCAACATGAAAAACTAAGGGGTTTGATGGATTGAATAAAGAGGATGAGATAATCAGATTGATGAGGATGGATACTCAGAACTGGATGCATAAACTTAGAGAGAAAGAAGGAGAAATTTGGGCATAGTTTCTTTGTTTCTTCAAAAGTTATGTCAAGTGACCCCCCTAAGTCCCTTTTTATATGGAAATTTGATGGTTATTCGGTTCTGAGAAGGGCTACATGAGGTAAGAATGGTTATGCAACCAAAAATATCCCGTAAACCCTGCGAGAGAGCGTGGACTTTGTATTTTTTGCAACTTTTGTGAGTGTACATGTGTTTTCTATGTATCAGGTAGCATACACCTTGAAAAATGAGATTTTTGACAAGGAACTCCAACAAAAGTGATTTGCAAGTGTGTATGTTGATGGGTTGATTTGCAGGTGTGTATATTGATGGGACATGATAAAAAAATGCATAGTGGTGGCATTTCAGACTATAACAGATTCCCCCTAATGTGTGAGGTCAGAAGAAAAACTGATGGCTGAAATACATTAGAATATTTTAGGGAAATCACTGAGTAAACTGGCCAAGATGATTGTTCGTGAGCATGTCATCTTCAATAAGATCAAACTCTTTGAGGAGGGCATACCCATGCTCAGGACAAACTAAGCATGGCTTCCAATCAAGTACATCATAGATCCAGTCATATATTTATAGTAATCATGACCACATAAAATATATACAGTGGATCCATGTCAACAAGGATCGTAGCCATGAACAATACACAATGGAGCTACATATCAAAATCATCGGAAGATATAAGAGTACGGTAAAACATAAAAACTAATCTCTAGGAAGCATCAATCTCTGTAACCGAAGATTATACCTTCATAACTCAGGCAATAACTTCAAGATATTCAAAACTTAGGTAGGAGTATAATAAGAATGTAAGACTCACTACCCTGAGGTATTCGACAAGCCATTGCAAAAATACTAGAGGATCTCGAACAGAAGGCAAGGAAATTCATTGATTTTGAATGTGGAATTGATAGGAATCTCGCGATGGCCGACGTGCGAAGGTCAAGAGACTTACTACAGGATGGTCGACTCAGGATGTAAAACTTCCCTTGGAAAAAAGCACAAAATATAAAGTGACTCAGGAAACATGTTATTGACATAATTATGTGATGCATGAGGCATCAAAAACTCTCCATATGTTTGGAAGAGTAACGAAATGGAGGAGGACACAACTCTATGTAACAAGAATAGATTCCTAAGGTCATGCTAAATCCCAAAACTAGGTATTAGACTCAAGGATGTGCTTTGTCCAAGGGCGACAACATTGCTGCCAATAAAAAAGATAATGCATCCCTTTCCCCTCTTTTTTAGAATATTTGAATTTTTTGTCTTTTTCATATATTTAACGAGCTTGAAAAAAAATAAAAGAAAGCTACATTACAAAGGAGGAATGAGTGTCACAGGAAAGCAAACTAGTTCCAAGAACATGGAACAGAATGATGCCCAGTGCAAGGAGACATGTGTAGGATAAGGACACTCAGGAAAATTCCTCCATGGGTCAGGGTGTCAAATCGCAAAGGAAAAAATGTTACAAGGCATGCACCTAAGGAATGATTTAAAGGTACATCAACAATAAGATGGAGCCGACATTAGGAAAAATATGAAAGAGTGAGACATGCAATGTGATTATGGATTGACACAAAGAATGAGGAGATTCCTTCAATGTAAAGTTTTACAAGCCCAGAGAAGGTAAGCTCAGCGATTTTTCACGTTTAGAGAGTCTAAAAAACCATTAAAAGAAGACTCCAAAGTGGTATTTTGCGTACATTTAGTCCCCCGAGGCTATAAAATAATAAAACAATACTTGGGAATACTCTCTCGGTGAGACGTGTCTCCCGAAGCATACATTTTTCCTAATTAATCTATTGGCTGGAAAAAGGGGTAAAATTATACCAAATAGATGTTCTTTCTAGACCAATTAACGAGTGTGAAAGAAACAAGGTCACTCAACGACCTTTTCTTGTTTAAGGAGTTTGAAAAGGGATTAAAGAATATTCCAGGGGTTTCCTTTTTCCTAAATAATCTCCAAGGCCCAAAAAAGAGATCAACCAAAACATGTCAGTGTTTCATGGAAACCTACACAGGAGATCTAGCTAAAGAAACAAACAAATATTATCAAGAAAGGAAGAGAGATTCAATATGGAAGAATGAGAAAATATATTCACACTACTCCATTGAGCTGATGATTGATACATAGATCATGATCAATATGATATAATGAATGAGTGCAATACACTCATATATCGAGCAAAACATTCCATAATTAAGAAAAGTAATCAAGCAGTTAGCTTTCCTTAGGAATGCATGCATGCATAATARTGATGGTAAAAATAGAAAGTCTAAAATAGAACTAGTCAGTTAACTCCCACTGAACTAGTGTGTCGAAAATAGAAATTTCTCCAACACCCCCCCTGAACATCACTATGGAGTAAAAAAAATGAGTCCTGGCTACTAGGCCATTTTAGGTACTCATGTAAAATGCAACTAATGAAAACTGAATAAAAGTGAGGAAAGAGGTAAAACCACGTGGGAACAAACCCCCCCCTCAAAAGATAATGTATCAAAAGAAGAAAATAACAGTTGCTAGACAACTGTGTTCTTCACTGCAAGACGATCTCACAAAGTCTGAAACTTCTGCTCATTGAAAACAACAAACCTAGACTGTACAATATGGTACAAGGAACCACACATCCTTATGGATCATGCATGGTACTGGTCTAGGTATAGCCCGTTGCTAGGCTCTGACCAATAGTCTCTTCGGTAGTCAACCTGAAAAGTATCCCAAAAGGAAAGAAAACAAAAACCACGGTGTAAGTCTTCCCACAGTACATAATCCATATTCATGGCTTCAAGGATAGCCTCATCTAAAGGAAATTCAATATCCAAGAAATAATTCGAATGAGGAGAGTCGATAGTCCCTAAGGGTGACGCAAACTGACCATATTCCATATGACGATGGAGGTTTTGGCCAGGACTGGCATAGCTTATCAGTGAAGAATCACAAGCATAAGGGTTTGAGGATATACAAACAATGAGATCATACTCGAAAGGAAACTCAAGATCACTTGGACCAAGAGGAGGAAGCAAGGGCTCCCATGCCCCCATTGGATAAAAAAAATGATCAATTGTTGAGACCATGTCTTGAGAAGGAAAACATGATTTCATAGGTTCCTTCTCATAAGCAATTGAATATCGAGGACAATATGCCACATAATTTACTCGTGGCGGGGTAGATTCCACACGAACACTAGGAACATACAAAGGGGCAGCCTTAACTAACACTAAATTAGGATCGTTATTATCATATTCCATTTGGTCAATAGTGGCAATGCTTTCATTTTGAGGGAATTGCATCATCCAAAAGAGCGTAGACACCACAGGGTTCATAGCATATACATAATCATGCCAAAGAAGCATATTGAAATCTAATGGGCCTTTCACCACTATAACATCGACAATGACAGTCTCCCCACCTAACGAGATAGGAAACTGAGGAAGAATCCCCAAATATTCACTAGGACATCTGTCAAAATCCAACATCTCATGCGAAACAGACACAAGTTTGGGAGAACCCAAAGCTTGCCAAGCTGAGGAGGATAAAATACTTACGGAGGCTCCTTCATCCACAATACATCGGTGAATGTTTTTTGAATTAAATTCAACCCTTATTTGAAAGAGTTCATAAGAAGGAAGGCGAGGCTCAACAAGGTCATTCCAATCAAAGGAAATCATCCTAGTACTTGGAGGGGGTGTGCTCGGAGTGAGTGGAATGCCCCCTTGTTCTGAAGGTACTGAACTGGAAATGATAAAAACATAGTCGGTAGACTAATCACTCCCCATCATAAGAGTTATATCATCCAAATATTGCATCGGCATGACCACTTTTGTATACTCGACACTCTACAAGAGAAGAGTGGGATTAGCCGAAGATTGCATCAACATGACCAATTTCTCAACCTCTGGTTGAATAGGCTACGAGACAACATGGTATGAAGGCGCATCACCCCCCAAAAGAGGATTGGGATTAGCCGAAGATTGCATCGGAATGATCGCTTCATCAACTAAAGGCTAAATAGATTGTTGGGAAACCAAAGAATACTCGGAATCAGAAGAGCTTGCAAACATGGACCTTAATCTTCATATCTATGGAATGTCAAGGAACAAATGAGTAAGGTGATATTCCTTGCAAAGCTTACAATGAAACTTAGGATTATGTCCTATCTATCTATGTTTCTCAACACAATCAATGTTCCTAGCATGACTAGCAATGATTGGTTGCTTTCCCCCAACATGACTAGTAGAGGTAGTTGACATATCACTCGTATGACTCGCATTGATGAGCCTCGTGCCCCCAGCATGACTTGCAATGGTTGTTTTCACATATCCAACATGCCTTGCAGAGGTTGGTGATTGATCGATAACATGAAACGCAGAGGATATAGACCTATTTAAAGTATGACTAGCAGTGAATGGACTTTTTCCCCCAGCATGATTGGCAGAGGACGAAGACTTCTTCTTCTTATTCTTCCTCTTTCTATTTCGTTTAGACTTCTGGTTACTAGTAGCCAGAATTTCACTAGAGAAGGCAGAAGGAGGAGGAGAAGAATTTGCTAATGAAGGAACATAAACATGACGCCCATGACATAAGGTGCTTAATTCAGAAGCGTCAAGAGCATTCAGGACATTTGGAATAGTACCCAACCAAATCGGCAGTCCCACATTCAATCCAGGAATGTTCAAAGTGGTCATCAAAGGGACACCAATGCTTCCAAAGAAAGGAAAATCAAAAGAATCCCCTTGCAAGGGGTTCCTTCGTTGGTATCATCAGGAACATTGGTCATGAAGATCTTATGCACAGGTTCTTCCCCTGCAGGATCATTCAAGTCTGTAAAATTCTCACACACTAACTCTTGTAAATCAGTGGTATACAAATATACTCCTATAAGGAGGTAGCTCCATGTTTCTAAGCAGAAGACCCAAAATTCCTCACGACCAGTGGAATGGGTCGTCTACCACCTTAGGCTAGAGACCCAAGTCAATGACTGACTAACTCGCTATGGAAAACTAGGGAGCATAGAGCACACCACTAAAAATAAAATCCTAAAAATATACAAGTCAAACAAACTACCCTTTTAAATGATTCCAACCCAGGGAGATGAAGTCTTGATCGTCCAAAGCACTCCCAAAGGAAAACGAATGGACAAGAGAAGCAGTTACCCAGACCTCCAACCGACGATCCCTTCGGGTGTCACCCAGAGAGTATAGAGTCTTCCTCAAGTACCGTGATACACCCCTCGCACTCACTTGTGTGTCAACCTATATAATGGAAACTAGGCCACTAACTTGTAATAAACAACTAGCGTGGTACAGTCAAAAACCAGGTGAGTGTATGGGCAGGGTAACTAAGCTCGAAGCTCCTCCTGAGGCCTGAAATGCAACAGGGCCTGAATCACTCTTAGAGTACCATGTACAGATCCAAGTGTCTTAGAGGTCTGACACAAGTCGGGTCAGTAACGCTACAGGATTCACCCCCAATACACACTCTCCCAAACATTTTTTTGGGATTAGGAGTGGATATCTATGTCACCATCCTCCATGAGGCCTCGTGTTTGAATCATGTGTTAGAGGAGCTTCTCAGATTGAATAATTACAAGGTGGATTTTTCACACACTAGCACAGACACCTAAGTTATGTTTTGGTTTGCCTTAGAGAGTTTACCTCTGCACACCTAATCCAAGGTCCCAGCCTAAGCTATTGGTGAACCCTAGAAAAAGTGTTACTAATATATTTTAGATTAGTGTGTTCGTTTTAGGGTCTTTTCTTACTCAAGGAACGGAAGTGCAACTGATGATGTTTGAGACTCTTATAAAAAATAAACTAATTAGAACACCGAAAAAGAATGTTTTACACTAATTCTACAAATGAAAAAGAGTTTCAAGCAAAATGCATGAACAATCCTTCAAAAACTTGAAATGCAAACTTTTATCTTTTCGATGCAAAAATGCATAATGAAACGTTGTCCTCAATGAGATAAAAGTAAAGGAAGAAAACAAACAAGTATTATTTTCCTTTTAAATTTTTTTCAAGATGAGAAAAAAACAAAAGCCTATACTAAGATCTTTTTCGTTTTCAAATATAAAATGTAAACAATGCAATCTAACATGAAAATGCAGCTAAGAAGAATTTATTTTTTTTTGGTTTGAAAATGAACGCAAGGGAAGGGAAGGGAAGAAAAAACTTAAACTTAACTACAATTTATTTTTATTTTTCTTCTTTAGCTTTTGAAATTAAAACTTAAGGAGAAAAATAAAGCAACTTTTTCTTTTCTTTTCAAGGCACACAAAGAGAGAAGGGAAACAAACAAAAATATGATTCAGGTCTTAGACCACTACCAGAGGGCAGGGATTCAAAAGAATCCAAAGGAGAACCTAAATCTTGTAAACAAACCTTCAAACTTTGAGAAAAATAGAGAGGCAAAGAAAACCATACAAAATATATTATCTTGCAATATTATAGACAAACTGAGACTCAAACCCTAACAAATATAAGCCAACAGAGGTCCCTGATACTCAGGAGGACCTGAGAAACCAAGAGTTTCCTGGAAAAGTGGGAGGGTTTTTTTAAAAGAACTTCAAGTTTATACAGACACACTTTTTTTGTTCAGAGAGCATGTGTATGTACGCGGACTGTGTCAAGTAAGAATGTGTATGTACGCGGACTGTGTCAAGTAAGAATGTGTATGTACGCGGTCTGAGAAACCAATAGGGCGCATACAAGTCTAAAAATATTCAAACTTGAAACCCACCTCAGGTAACCTGCTAAACACATAGAAGGTGACCAAAGACTCAGATAGACTCAGAAAGTACAAAAAAAACAAGAAATAAAACCAAAAGACGATATCCTAAACAGACCCTGAGGAGACTCCCTAGCGGAGTCGCCAATTCTACTTTGGAGAAAAACCCCCCTAGTCAGGGTCTAATGGCTAGGCAGAGCAATGACTCCTTAAAAGATAGAAACTGGCCTAATCTTACATAATCTCACAAACCCTAATGATTTCTTTTAAACAAGGGAAACAGGAAAAAGATGAATAATGACACCTTATATCCTTTCGTTCGTAGTAGATCCCATTTGTATGTTGCTTGCTCCTAAGTTGCAGGTCTCCTCCCAAATCTAACCTAAAAAAACACAAAAATAAATCTACAAGGGCATATATGCAATCATTATTAACATAAACATGTAATAATTCTGATGAAATAAGCTATAAACATTCAAAATTATTCACAAGAACATAGACACATAAATTGGGAAAGGAAATCTCTCTTTTATTGATAACGTATAAGGAATATTACAACCAAAATATTTAATGTCGACACTTCTCTACGAACCTTGCCTGGGTTCCTCCAATAAGACTCCAAGTGCATTAATCCCTCAATCACTAGCAAATCCTCACAATCAGCATGCAAAACTAAGGGGTTTGATGGATTGCGTAAAGAGGATGAGATAATGAGATTGTTGAGGATGGATACTCGGAACTAGATGCATAAACTAAGAGAGAAAGAAGGAGAAATTTGGTCAGAGTTTCTTTGTTTCTTCAAAAGTTATCTCAAATGACCCCCCTAAGGCCCTTTTTATATAGAAATTTGATGGTTATTTGATTGTGAGAAGGGATACATGAGTTAAGAATGATTATGCAACCCAAAATAGCCCATAAACCCCGTGGGAGAGTGCATAATTTGTATTTTTTGCAACTTTTGTGCCTCTATGCAGATTGTCTATGTATCGGGTAGTGTATGTGTGTGGGATTCCTATGTATTAGGTAGCATACACGTTGAAAAATGAGATTTTTGACAACTCCAACAAAAGTGATTTGCAAGTGTGTATATGGATGGGCCATGATAAAAAAATGCACAGTGGTGGCATTTTGGACTATAACAACATATCCCCCACCTTTTGGATGAGTTTTCCCATACATGGTTTCCCAGGGTACCTCTTGTCTTCATTATGTGGATGATCTAGTATTTATTATTTTAGCTTATTTTATGCATGCTTAATATATCTCAATAATTTGAGTGTTATTATTGTAATATTAAATTATAATAACAAGTAAACATTGCATGAGGATAACCTTATAGTATCTTTCATAAACTTGTAAGATATATTATGAAAAATTGTTTAACAAAATATTCACAAAACTTTATAGATCAAATTAGTATCAAATCAATTTTCTTTAGATTTTTTGTGGAATATTAAAGAATCCAAAAATTAGCTAAAAGAAATAATTCTCAAACCCTAGCAATGGTGGATGAGTATAGTATTAATCTAAGGGATGAAAGGGAAAATAGATTCACAAAATTAGAAGCAGATGTCTCTAACATATATTGCAACATGGTGATCCTCAAGGTAGGTCTAGATAGAAAGTTCATACCTTTCAGGGAGTTTTGTAGCTCTAACTTAGACACTAGCTCTAACAGGAAATATGAAGACAAATAAGAACCAGAGAAGGAGATAGAGAAAGAAAGAGCAAGTTCCAACATCACAGCTTCCCACTCTTTACTCAAAGTCGAATCAAAAGTGGATATCAAACCCTATCAAGGTGAAATTGATTCCATCAATTCAAAACAGTGGTTGTAATAGTTAGAATTCCACTTCATTGTTCATGACATAGGAAAAGAGAAAAAATATATCATTTTCTTTACTAACGTTAGAGGGCCACGCCAAACTTAGAGGGAGAACCACATAGAGACTCTTATACTAGAGGGTGATCCTATGATAACTAAGTGATTGGTATTTAAAACCCTCATTTAGTCCCAATTTTACCTTATTGTGTATGAAGAGGACCAATGGGTCCATTTGAATTACATTTGATAGAAGCAAGAGCAAAGTGTGCAAGGGTATACCACTGAGTTTAGAAAACAATCCAATATGTTGGGAATATATCCTAAGAACCCGTATGTACTCCTCAAGTATATAGGTGGTATCCATAATAATTTAAGAAGGCAAGTGATGATCTTTGAACCTAGGACCATTGATGAGGACTATGTGCAAGCATAGTGTCTAGAGATGGACAAGAAGAAAGGACATCCAAAAAATTTCAAGTAGACAAACCAACAAGGCACTTCCAAGGAGGTAAATAATAAATAGAAAGAAAAGGGTAAGAATAAAACAACCACTGCAAATCAATGCAAGGATTCAAGAAACCCCTATAGACATTGTGTTGGACAACTGAGAGAGGGGGGGGTGAATCAGTTGTTACTATTCTTAAACAATTATATCCATTTATAAATTCATTACAGAACTTCTCAATGATAATCTCAATAAATAAGCAGTAGAGTATTCAACATCAATCACACACATATATAGTATAGAGACAGATATTCATGAGGAAACCCATAAAGGGTGAAAACCTCTTCTTCTTTAAATGATATTTATTTTCTATACATTATAAATCTTATGAGCACCAACTCATAATGAGGCTACAACCTTTGTTTTGCAAGCTGCTACTTGCTGAGAGCACCAACTCTCTGATTTCTCTAGAACCAACTAGAAGGAAGCACCAACTCCCTCACTGTTACCAATTGGATGGAAGCACCAACTTCCAGTTACACTAGCACCGACATGTATATCAGAGAACACTTGTTCTCCCTTGCACCACCCTGCCACCCTGATTTCTATGGCTTCAATTAGATGGAAGCTACAACTCCCCTGTGTTCAAGCATCCACTTGAACCTCTGAGGACAACATTCCTCCCTAGCACCTCCCTTCCACCCTAAAATATAAATATTTGTTACTGAAACTTATTACAGTGATACAATGTTCATCAATGGCTTACCAGTCTCATCAATGTTCTGCTACACTACTCTTCTCTGCATGCATCAGTGTCATCCTACACACATTCCTTGCGCTTTTTTTTCTTCTACCTTTTATTCTTTGTGCACCATGTCCCTTCTATGCACCATTCCTCTTATGTGCATTTCATCTGCTACACCCTGCCTCTTTCTTCACACATCAACCATTCTCTCTCAGCCTCTCTCGTCTATTCTACATTTTTATAGTCTCTGTGCTCCTTGTGCATACTGTGTTTGCAATGCTTATGCAACCGCTTCCCATGTCAAGTCCTCTGGTGATCATCATGGAAACTCTTCGTCTTCTCTTGTGGTTACCCCCATGTGTTAATCATCACTGGGAATTATGTTGAGATTCCTTAGCTTCTCTGGTAGTCCAGACTCTTCATCCTCTCTTGCATCTGTCAATCGTCTCTATGATCAATATTCATTCCACTAGTAGATGTGTCGAGACTCTTCAGCTCCTCTGGCAATCACCCTGAAGTCTCTTCGAGTCCTCTGACAGAAACCATCAGAGGTTTCTAGTTACAGTGCGAACCTCTGCAGCCTTATGCCTTTGGCACCTTTCACCTTTCCTTTCACATGTGCCCTTAGGTGGTGACCAAACGCATGTTTAGAAGGTGCTTTCATGACTCACGTTTAGGGGATTCTTCTGTGAGTCTCCTTGACTCCTTCCTCTAGAATTCCCGATACCCAGAATGGAGCCTAGCTAAGCTAGCTCCTTCTATTCACGTGACCATTGGAAATGACCAAGCACTTATCCATAAGGTGCTTTTGCAATTCGCAATTCAGGAATTTGGAGATGAGGCATATCGACTCTCCAAATCACGATTTCCGAAACGGAGCTTGGTAGCTCTATCTCTACTCTCTATCTCTCGACGATGTGACCATGAGATATGACCACTGGCTAGTCATTTGAGTGTTTTTCTCTTCAGATCAATGATCCATAATCCGTAGTGATCAGACGACTATCCTTCATCCTGGAACTTCTGCTTTGGGGACTTTGAGGGAGTATTGATGCTAAAACTCCCGAAACTAAACTCTGGGAGTGACATCATTCTTGTGTCACTCAATGATGTGTCATAAGCCGAGTGGTTGCCACGTGTCACTCAAAGTTGTGATTTCTAGTGGCCTGAGATGCCGAGTAAACTTGACACTTCTCCTTGTATGATTGCACCACGTGTCCTTGCTGACATAGACTGCTACCTGTCCTTTCTAACATGGTCTACCATGAACTACCTCCTGGATCTAACGGCCTAGATTTTTCCTTGATCCAACAACTCAGATCATATCACGAGTTGGAAGGTTAGAGCACTTCGTGCCTTTGACTTTCCAGTCGGTGAAATGACGATCTTTTTCCACGTGTCTTATGGAACCAACAGTCTAGATATTATCGTGATTTTGCCACGTGTCCTTCTTGGATCGATGGTCCAGATTTTGTTGATACTGAGAGGGGGTTGAATCAGTATCAAGTA
>JZKD02S1072325.1:131369-145465 GCA_000966675.3 Picea glauca | reverse complement strand
AGTGGAGCTTGGAACAACAAAGACCTAAGGAAAGCATTCATAAGGTATGTCCATGATCTTTATCTCTTAGTTCATTCAATAGGCTAGATCTAGGGAAAGTGTATTATTCTGTCATGTTTTGTTCTAGATCCAGGTGAATCTAGGGAGATCGGTTTGTGTCCGCACTTACGGATTAATCCTGAAACATTGACCTATATGAACTTTGATCAACATCAGGTGATTCATCATCCTTGCTTAATTTTCATCCAGTAACCATAGGTGTGCCCACAGGCTTAGAATCTTCCATTTGAAACATTTTCAACATTTCTCTTAGATATTTTTCTTGAGAAATGAACATTCCTTCATACCTCTGAGTAATTTGTAGACCAAGAAAAAATGACAGTTCACCTATCATAGACATTTCAAACTAAGACTCCATGGAAGAAGAAAACCATTGTACCAATGAATCCTTATTACATCCGAAGATGATGTCATCTACATAGACCAACACGATGAGCAAATCATTACCCTATGTTTTGATATATATATTCTTGTCAATTGTTCCTCTCTTGAACCCTTTGTCTTGGAGATACGTATCCAGTCTTTGATACCAGGCACGAGGGGCTTGTTTTAACCCATATAAATCTTTCTTCATCTTGCATACAAAGTCAGGGTTATCAGATAGTTCAAAACCCTCTGGTTGTTCCATATAGAATTCTTCGTTTAAATCTCCATTTAGAAAAGATGACTTGACATCCATTTGATAGACTTTAAACCTTTTATGACAAGCATAGGCAAGAAATATTCTAATAGCTTCTAATCTTTCTAGGGGCGCAAATGTTTCATCAAAATCCATTCCTTTTATTTGAGCATAGCCTTTACAAACCAATATTACTTTGTTCCTGACAACTTTTCCCTGCTCATTCAACTTATTCTTAAAGATCCATTTGGAACCAATGATATTTTACCTTCAGGTATAGGGACCATCTCCCACATATTGTTTTTCTCAATATTATCAAGTTTGTCATTCATGGATTTAACCCAATGGTCATCTTTGCTAGCATCAATAAAATTCTTGGGTTCCAGCATGGATATGAAGGATATATGTGATTGTTCGGTGTTTTTGATTATCTTTCTCCTGGTTTGTACACCTTTGTCTTTTTCACCAATTATATGACTTGTAGGATGATTCTTTTGAGTGATTCTGGAGGAGGAATTTGATGTTATCTGTTGATTTGAGTCTATCTGAATATTTGCATCTTCATCTGGCTCAGAGTCTTCTTGTTCTGATTCTTGGACCTGTTCAGCTTCAACTTCATCTATATCATTTGTTGTTGATTCAATATTGTTCGCCTCTCTTTCTGGGATTCCTTCATCAACTTTTATGTCAATACAGTCAACCAATATATGCAGCCTCTTATTATAGAATTTGTATCCTTTACTGTTTGTATCATACCCTAAGAAGATGCCTTCATCAGCCCTGTCATCATACTTTCCAAGGTTCTCATCATTATTCTTTATGTAACACTTACTCTCAAAGACTTTGTAGTGTTTGATTGAAGTAGGGCTCCCTTACCACAATTCATAAGGTGTCTTGTTAGTGTGTATTCTGAGGTGGGCTTTGTTAAGAACATGGACTGTTGTGTGTATTGCTTCTACCTAGTAGGTTTTACCAATGTTCTTCTCATTCATCATTGATATGGCCATTTGTTGCACTGTTATGTTTTGCCTCTCAACTACTCCATTTTGCTGTGGAGTTCTTGGGATTGTGCATTCTCTCTTGATCCCATGTTTATCACAAAATTTCTTGAACTCACTTGACATAAATTCGCCTCCTCTGTTTGATCTTACTGCCTTTAACCTCTTGCCTGTTTGATTCTCAGTTAAAGCCTTAAATATTTTAAATTTCTCAAATGCTTCAGCTTTTTCCTTGAGAAAGGCAACCCAAGTAAGTCTGGAGTAATCATCAATGATCAACATGAAGTAGTTTTCTTTCCCTGTGCCTTCCTGTCTTGATGGTCCACATAAATCCATATGAACTAGTTGGAGCGGTTTCTCTGTTGAAGTAAAGCTCTTGGATTTAAATTGTGTCCTGGTAAGCTTTCCTACTTGGCAGGGTTTACACACATAATCTTATAGCTTTGATATTCTTGGAAGATATTTTACTGCCTCAAGATTTTTGAGCTTGATTAAGTGATCAAAGTTTAGATGTCCAAGTCTCCTATGCCATAACCAGCTCTCATCATGTTTTCTTAGATGACTTTCTTCTCTATCTTATTTTAGCAAATATACATTATTTTATATCCTTATGCCTTTAGCCACCACTTGTCATGAGTTTACGGACTTTATCTTCCAGTCCTTGGAAGTGAACACCACTTCACATCCTCTGTCACACATTTGACTTACACTAAGCAGATTATGTTTCAGCCCATCTACAAGAAGAACATATTAGGCTTTTCCTTTTCCATTACTTAAACTCACCATCCCTTTACCCTTGATTTTACCTAGAGCATCATTTCCAAAGGTTACGTTTCCTGATTTGCTTTCACTTAAAGATAGAAACTTACCTTTGCCTCTCGTCATATGTTTGGAGCATCCACTGTCTATATACCAAGGGTTATTTTGTCTTTGAGCTGACAACACTAATCCACACTTGTCACTTTCTTTCTTCTTCCAAAACTTGACATTTTCAGCAGGGGAATTCAAATCTAGTTCATAGTTCCTTAAGAGACAGTCATCAGTTTTATGTCCATAGTTATGACAGATGTAACATTCTGGTTCGTCGAATAAAGGATCATAACGATTGTTATGCTTAACCTGTGTCCTTTTCCCATCCATCAAGTGATTTGCAGTCTATGGTGGTTTGTTACTTGGTTGTCTCATTCTTTTTTGTGGTAAATATCTATACCTTTAATGTCTTGATTGCTCATATCTCAATTTTAAAGAACAATTTACAACTTTATGACCAAAGTTAGAAAAGAAAAAACAATATCCATAGAAAAAAACTTGGTACCTGGCAAATGGTTGTCTTCTTTGAGAAGGTTGATTCATTCCATGATGATGATTTCTTTGAACAAAGAGTACATTATTTCTTTGATCTATAGTTTCAGTTCTGGTACCTCTTTCGTTACTCCTCCAAGGTCGTTGATTGTCTTCTTTTGTTTCTGCAAGTTTTTTGTTGTCATAGGTGGTAGATTTGACAAACTTGATGGGATCTTTGTTGCTTGGTTGATCACTACTTGATCCCTCTTCATAACCCAGACCTGTTTTGATCTTTGGGTTTCTTTGTTGATTCAGAATGGTGACCAATTCTTCTGAGGCTTTGATACTTGACAAATTCTGATGATACAAGGCTTGAAACTTCTCCATCTCTTTCCTATTTTTCACTACTTCTTCCTCCAAAGCTTCACATATTGCCTTCTTTCCTGATAATTGTTGTTTTAGGATGTCTTCAATTTTCCTTGCCTCTTCTAATTCCACTTTTAGCAGGGCAAACTCTTCGTCAAGTTCTTTACTGTCTTTCTTGAACTGTATCAGCAATTGTTTTTTCTTTATCGTCTTAATTCTAAGTCTGTCAAGCTCTTCTAGTGCACTGATCAGTTCTCCTTCCAGGTCAACCACAGCTTCTTCTTCATTAGCATCACTTCCTGTGCTTTTATTATCATAGTCCTCTTTGGCCATAAGTATGAAGTCATTTAGTTTATCTTCAATAGAGGAGTCATTGTCTTCATCATCTGAGGGATCATCATCATTGTTTACACAAAGACTTTTCTTCTTAAACTTATTCTCTTTAAAGAAATTTCTATATTTGTGCTTCTCCTCATCATCATATGTCTGATCCTTTCTTTTGTGAGGACACTTATTTGCAAAATGGCCTATCTTACCACAGTTGAAACATTTTAAAGGTAGTTTACCTTTGCATTTGTATGATCCCTTCTTCAGTCTTCTCACAAATTTTGCTTCAATTTCATCAGGCTTAGAATCCTCATTCTTGTCTGCCTTAAATGATGCTTCTCTAGAGGTGGGTTTATCTTTAAATATTCTCATTTCATATGCAGTCAACGTTCCTAGAAGTTGATCAAACTCTAAGTCTTTTAGATCATTAATTTATTCTATAGCAGAGACCTTTGAGTTAAACCTATTTCGTAGAGATCTCAAAATTTTCTAAACTAAAGAAGGTTCCTCAATTTTTTCACCAAGTGATTTCATTGCATTTACCAGTTCTTCAACTCTCAGAAAGTACTTTCCAACAGTTTCATCCTCTTTCATATTCATCTATTTAAACTATACTCTGTAGTTTTGAAGTTTGGCGTCCTTTACCTTCCCATTACCTTCATAACTGCTAATGATTTTGTCCCACATTTCTTTGGCAATTTCTAGGTGCATAACTTTTACAAATTCTGCTTCTGCAAGCCCACTCAAGATAGCATTCATAGCCTTAGTGTTGAAGTTGAATTTTATCTTTTCATCCTTATTATCTAGTAAAAATGGCTTTACATAACCAATATCTACCACATCCCAGACATCTGCACCTAAAGCCATTATGTAGGTTCTCATTCTAACTTTCTAGAAGGAAAAGTTTGTTCCATTGAATAGAGGGGCCTTATTGGTTGAAGTTACTTCATGGCTTGACATGTTTAAGCTATCGGATCTACCTTTAGATAAAAGGGGTCAACTATGATACCAATTGTTGGACAACTAAGAGAGAGGGGGGTGAATCAGTTGTTATTGTGCTTAAACAATTATATCCATTTATAAATTCATTACAGAACTTCTCAATGATGATCTCAATAAATAAGCAGTAGAGTATTCAACATCAATCACACACATATATAGTACAGAGACAGATATTCCTGAGGAAACCCATAAAGGGTGAAAACCTCTTCTTCTTTATATGATAATTATTTTCTGTACATTATCAATCTTATGAGCACCAACTCATAATGAGGCTACAACTTTTGTTTTGCAAGATACTACTTGCTGAGAGCACCAACTCCCTCACTGTTCCAGCACCAAATGGATGGAAGAACTAACTTCTAGTTACACAGGCACCAACTTGTATATCAGAGAGCACTTGTTCTCCCTTGCACCACCCTGCCACCCTGATTTCTCTGGATTCAATCAGATGGAAGATACAACTCCCTTGTGTTCAAGCATCCACTTGAACCTCTAAGGACAACAGTCCTCCCTATCACCTCCCTTCCACCCTAAAATATAAATATTTGTTACTGAAACTTATTACAGTAATATAATGTTCATCAATGGCTTACCTGTCTCATCAATGTTCTATTACACTGCTCTGCTATGCCTGCATCAGTGTCTTCCTGTACACATTCCTTGCACTTTTTGTTCTTCTCCCTTTTATGCTATGTGTGCCATGTCCCTTCTATGCACCATTCCTCTTCTGTGCATTTCAGYTGCTGCACCCTGCCTCCTTCTTCATGCATGAATCATTCTCTCTCATCCTCTCTTCTATGTTCTACATTTTTATAGTCTCTATGCTCCTTGTGCATACTGTGTTCACAATGCTTCTSCAACTGCTTCCCATGTCAAGTCCTCTGGTGATCATCATGGAAACTCTTCGTCTTCTCTGGTGGTTACCCCCATGCRTTCATCATCACTGGGCATTATGTTGAGATTCCTTAGCTTCTCTGGCAGTCCAAACTCTTCATCCTCTCTTGCATCTGTCAATCGTCTCTATGATCAGTCTTCATTCCACTGGCAGATGCCTCAAGACTCTTCGACTCCTCTGGCAATCACCCTGAAGTCTCTTCGAGTCCTCTGACAAAAACCATCAGAGGTTTCTAGCAGTTACAGTGAGAACCTCTACAGCCTTATGCCTTTGGCACCTTTCACATTTCCTTTCACATGTTCCCTCAGGTGGTGACCAAACGCCTATTTAGAAGGTGCTTTTGTGACTCACGTTTCGAGGATTCTCCTGTAAGTCTCCTTGAATCCTTCCTCTGGAATTCTCAATACCCAAAATGGAGCCTAGCTACGCTAGCTCCTTCTATTCACGTGACCATTGGCGATGACCAAGAACTTATCCATAAGGCGCTTTCGCAATTTGTAATTTCAGAATCTGGAGATGAGGCATCTCGACTCTCCAAGTCATGATCTACGAAAAGGAGCTTGGCATATCTAGCTCTTCTCTCCAGCTCTCGACGATGTGACCATGAGATATGACCATTGCCTAGTCATTTGAGCCCTTCGCTCTTCATATCAATGGTCCACGATCCGTGGTGATCGAACAACTATCCTTCATCTTGGAACTTCAGCTTTCGGGACTTTGGGGGAGTATTGATTCTAAAATCCCCAAAACTAAACTCCAAGAGTGACATCATTCTTGTGTCACTCAATGACATGTCATAAGCCGAGTGGCTACCATGTGTCACTCAGAGTTGTGATTTCCAATGGCCTGAGATGCCAAGTAAACTTGACACTTGTCCTTGTATTATTGTGCCACGTGTCCTTGCTGACGTAGACTACCACCTGTCCTTTCTAACGTGGTCTTTCATGAACTACCTCTTGGATCTGACGGCCCAGATTCTTCCTTGATCCAACGACTCAGATCATATCGTGAGTTGGAAGGTTAGACCGCTTCGTTCCTTTGACTTTCCAGCCAGCGAAACAACAATCTTTTTCCACGTGTCCTGTGGATCCAACAGTCCAGATATTATCACGATTTTGCCACGTGTCCTTCTTTGATCAACGGTCCATATTTCTCCTCGATCCAACGGCTCAGATATTTTCGCAACTTCGCATATCGCGAGTTGGAATGATAGAGGACTTTGTGCCTTTGACTTTCTAGTCAGCGAAATGACAATCTTTCGACATGTCTCCTCCGGATCCAACGATCCACGACTGTCCTTGATGGACGGCCAAGATTCCTTCACAACTTTGGAGAGTTGGATGACTCTTGTTCTTATCCACCTTGCATCTTCACCAAATCGAACGACTGTTGGTCCTTTGTAATTACTCCAGATCTGACAGCCCAGATCTTATCGCGATTTTGAAGGTTAGAGAACTTCCTTCCTTTGACCTATCAATGAGTGAAATGTTGATCTGTGACTACGTATCCTGCCCGAAGATGGATGGTCCTCCTGCTTTTGGGATTTTGTAAGCCCACTTCACCTTGCACTTTAAAGAATATGCAGGTTCTCCTGGATCCAACAATGGTCAGACCTCTCGCTCAGATATAACGCCCGAGATCTGTCCTCCATCTACGCGCTTCATCCTATCTGAATTTAGATATGACGGTGATCGGGAATTATGAATGGAATCCAATGATCACTGTCGCTTCTCCTCTCGAGCTTACGCATCCTCCTGCCTTAGAATAATTTATAAGTGTCAAAGGCCTCGACCTTATGCTATATCTCTTGATCTTTGGCAACGAGTTAAACTCGGCCCTAGCGCACACCTACGCATTGTGTGCAGCTATGCGCTAATCCTCCTGAGCTTATGTTGTTCCTATTTTTCCATCAATGCACACTCTGATCTTGCCATCAATGACAAGCACACTCTGCCTGTAAACATGAAAACACATTGTAATGTTGATGGTTATAAAAATATTAGTGTTGGAAGCTACAACCAAAGATGAATCTAAGGAATGAAAAGAAGGATGTAGAGAAGAAGAACATGTTAGTCGTGGTTTCATGAAACTAGGTAGAGAGTAGCTTATATTTATATGAAAATATTGTCTACACTACAGTGTAGAAATATATGACCTTAAGTAGCTTCCATGCCAAGGAAGAGAAGAACATGACTAAATTCTTTCGTATCAAGATCTAGGTTAAAAAGACAAAGGTGGATTCTCTATTCAATTTTGGTTCATAGGAAAACCCCAGAGCAGAGGATGTAATGAATATGATTGGATTGGAAGTTCATGATCATCCTTTCCCATACCCATTAGGATGGTTAAATAAGAATGTGGAGTTTAGAGTCACTAAGTAGTGTAAGATAAAAATTGCCATAAGTTAAAATGGCAATGATGAAGTGGAAGTAGATGTGGCACTTCTTGATGTGTTTGGGGTAAGGTTTGAAATCCCCTACATGTATATGATGGATGTTGTATTCATGAGGTAGGAAAAATTATACTTATTAGTCAAGGATGGGAAGTTTTTCATCATCAATGTGCACAAAGGTAAATCAAATATCACTCTAGTAAGTTCCAACCAAGCAAAGAAATTGTTTATCTCAAGTAGGAAGCTTATATTTCTCTTGTTGATATAGAATCGGTAAGGAGATGAATTGACATATGTAGAGGGGTGTAATAAAAATCATAAACAATAGTTGGAGGAACTTTTGTAGGCATACAAAGAAGTGTTCCATTAACCTAAAGTGTTACCACATAGGAGGGAAATGGAGCATGAGAAAAAAATATTTCTTGACTCTCCATTCAAAAACATAATAATGTACATATAATCCCTAATTGAAATGAATGAACCAAAGAAACAATGGAAACAATTGTTGGAGAATGGAGTGATTTTACCAAGTACCTCATATTGTGGGTCTCCTATCATCATAATTCCCAAGAAGGATGAGACTTGGTGAATGTATATCCATTATATATATCTTAATAAGAACACCCTCAAGAATTGGTGATCTAGTCGGAAATCGGTGGCTACCCACCTATTCCACTGGCTCAAAACAACGGTTTCCACCTCGGCAGTTTTTCTACATCTTTTCGGTCCTAAACTTTTGAGGTCGTTTTGAGTCCCTAAACAAAATTTTTCGGGCCCACCCCAGTCACATTGTAGGCTTTAGCCAAAGTGTGATGACAAAATATGTAGTCCCCAGATAGAATTTTCAAACTAGCTATCATGCACGCCAAACAGATATCGTATGCAAATGTTACACCCTTGGAAAGTTGACATACCAACTACCCCCATCAGAGCCCGCAAACCTTTTGTCATTTCATATTTTGGGGTTAGGGTTTTGGATTTTATTTATTTTAAAAACACCTCTAGAGCCTCTTTGTAAACATCATCATCATATTGTGAATGAGCGTAGCCATCACATCTCTTCTTAGAGATAAGCTGCCACCATTCTAGCGAGTCATTCACTCTCTAATTTTACAGTTTATGTACATTCTTTCATTAATAAAAATTGTGCATTATTGTATCTCTATGTTTATTGCAATTTCTCTCTATATTTCATTGTTGTATCTCTTACTTCGTTTCGTTCTAAAAATAATGTGGATTAGTGGTATCAGAGTAGACTACTCCTTTTCGTTTCTTAGTGCATGTCCCCAAAAAGGTTAGGGTATAGAGAGTTGGGTCTCAAACTAATTTCTCTTCAGGAAAACTTCTCTCACCATCCCAAGCGACCTCCCATGGAGGAAGAGAAGAGGAACGAGGGAGCAGAAGATCCCATCAAGTTGTTGTTCACAGAATCCCTCCCGCAGCAGAGGAATGAGATGTTGGAGAAATTTTCCCAAATCCTTCAATGATTGTTGGCAATAACAGGCACGTCTTCGTCAAGTAGTGTCTTTGGAGATGCCACTCCATTCAAGGTACAAATTAATTTTGATATTCCCATATTTGAAGGTCAAATCAATGTGAATGCTTTGGAAAAATGGATAAATTTTCTAGAAGATTATTTCTATGTTCACAATTTTTCTGACAGAGAAAATATCACCTTTTCACTCCTTAAGGCTCTCCCCCATGTCAAACATTGGTGGAAAATATACTGGGAGAAAAATTCCATAGAGGAGTCAAGAATATTTGGGGTCGAGCCCACTTGGGATTTTTTTGTGGATGCGGTCAAGGATCAATATTACCCTGTGGGAAACTATGATGACCACTACATGAGATAGACCACGATGCATCAAAAGTGGGACCAAACAATGTCGAATATCACAAATACCTTCCATACCTTGCGCACCAATATGGGTATCAAATACTTTGAGCGACGTCTGGTTTTGAAATACCATGGGGCTCTACACAGGTACATCCAAACCAAAATTGAGTTTCTAGACATCTCATCACTGGGAGCCTCTTATAGATATGTTGTCAAAATTGAGCAGAAATTTAAGCACCATAACAAGAAGGAATTTGGGATCCCTAACAATCATGATAAAGGAATCCCTAACTCACATAAAAATCAACCTTAAGACAACCAGTTCAAGCCACAAGAAAATAAGGGTAACGAGAAGATGAATAAGGACATTGGGAAGTGGTGCGACTTCCACAAAATCCTTTGGCACAACACCGATGAATGTTGCTCAAAACGGTCATTGGTAGCTGAGATCAAAGAAACATAACCGAGCCACAACTCAGACTTTGATTTAGACAATAATAAAAGGAGACAGATAATTGATGTAGAACCCACTTCTATTGTCACAACCGCAACAATCCAACCAGAAGAACCATAGGATCCAGAGGAGGGGGGGCACCTTTTCCATTCACATATGTGGGTGAAGGGGACCTTGTTGCATTTTATTTTTTATAGTGGAATCAAGAAGAACCTCATATCAACAGAGGTCGTCAAGTAGTTGGATTTTCTGACAACACCACACCCACAACCATACAACATCGAATGACTTCGTTGGGGACAAGATATTTGTGTTAGCCATTAGTGTTTCCTGTCATTCGGCATGAAGACATTCAAGGATGAGGTATTGTGTGATGTTTCCCCACTGGAAGACTATGATGTTATGTTAGGCCAACCATATATGTGAAGGCGTCATGTTTTTTTGGAGTCTTGACCCTGTAAGGTCATTATTACTCTGGGGGGTAATCCCTACAGGATACCATAGGTAGTTCCAACTATTGTACTGATAAAATAGTGCCGCAAAGTAATATCTCATACCGCAAATTATAGTTTCTTCATGTCCTAGTCAGAAGAGAAGGACACTACAACCACTGTAGCCTCAGCACAACACTCTCTCATTAATAAAATTGTGCATTATTGTATCTCTTTGTTTATTGAATTATCTCTGTATATTTCATTGTTATATCTCTGCCTTCATTTCATTCTCAAAATCATTCGGATCAGTGGTATTAGAGAAAGCTACTCCTTTTCATTTCTTAGTGCATGTCCTCGACAAGGTCAATGTATAGAGAGTTGTTTCTCAATCTAGTTTCTCTTTAGGACAACCACTCTCGCCAACCCAAGTGGCCTCCAATGATAGAAGAGAAGAGGAATGAGGGAGAAGAAGATCCCATCAAGTTGTTGCTCATGGAATCCCTCACACAATAGAGGAATGCGATGTTGTATAATTTTTCCCAAATCCTTCAAATATTACCGACAGTAACAAGCGCATCTTCATCAAGAAATATCTTTGGATATGCTACTCCATTCAAGGTACACGTTAATTTTGATATTCCCATATTTTAAGGTCGGATCGATGCAAATGATTTCAAAAATGGTTAAATTTTCTAGAAGGTTATTTCTTTGTTCACAATTTTCCCAACAGAGAAAAGATAACCTTTGCACTCCTTAAGGCTCTCCCCCATGTCAAACATCGGTGGGAAACTTACTGGGATAAAAATTCCATAGAGGAGTATGGAATATTTTGGGTCAAGCCCACTTGGGATGTTTTTATGGATGCGGTCAAGGAGCAATATTACCATGTGGGAAACTATGATGACCAACACATGACATGGACCACGCTGCATCAAAAGCGAGACCAAATAGTGTCGGAGTTCACAAATACCTTCCATACCTTGCGCACCAAGCTAGGTATCAAAGACACTAAGCGGCTTCTGGTTATAAAATATTGTGGGGCTATACACAAGTACATCAAAACTGAAATGAAGTTTCTGGACATCTCGTCACTAGGATCTGATTATAGATATTTTGTAAAAATCAAGTATAAATTTAAGCAATAGAACAAGCGGGAATTTTTTTCTACAAATCTGAAACAACTAAAGTATGCTAAAGGCAGCCCTAACTCATAGAACAATCAACCTCAAGACAGCCAGTCCAAGCCACATGAAAAGAAGGGTAACAAGAATATGAAGAAGGACACTAGGAAGTGGTGTGACTTCCACAAAATCCCTTGGCACAACACTGACGAATTTTGCTTGAAACAATCATTGGTGGCCGAGCTCAAAGAAACAGAGCCGAGACTCATCTTAGAATTTGATTCAGACAATAATAAAAGGAGAAAGATAATTAATGCAGAACCCACTATGACTATTGCGACCACAACAATCCAACCAGAAGAACTAGAGGATCCTGAAGAGGGAGAGTGCATTTTCCATTCACAAATGTTGCATTTTATTGTTAATAGTGGAAGTTGTTAGAAAAACGACCGCAAAGCAATAAAATAAAACAAATGCGGAAACAAAACACAAAAGATACAAAATACAATAGAGACACATATTTACATGGTTCACCTAATGTGGGCTATGTCCACCAGAGAAATTGTCAGGTCCTTCCTTTATTATATCCAACAAATGAAGGGATACAACCTACAGCAAAACTCGTTGTAACTTCCTCTTCTTTCTCTCACAGTCTCCTCTCTAAGAATACAATACTCGCAATCATGCATAGCCGCAATACATTTCCCTCATAACAGAGGGTTTCCTTCTAGGGAAAAAAAACCTAACATAATTTCTACCGTTAGATCTATGACCTTATAATGAACAGTCCATATTTACAATGAAATTACAATATACTTCTACAAGGCAATTTTTCCTTCGAGGACTTCGCCCCCAACGGGAGATTTACAATGAAATTACAATATACTTTTACAAGGAAAATTTTCCTTCGAGGGCTTCACCCCCGAACCCCCGTCGGGGGCCTGCTTGCCCCTGAACCCCCTGCCAGGGGGATAGGCCCCCCAAACCCCATAGAGGGGGTACCCCCCTCTGCACTCCCCCTTGTGGAAGAGTGTACATACTTCTGGGGTGTAAAGTCTTCATGGGGTATAAACACAGCTGAAAAACAAAAGACCTCTAACTCAGGAAGATAATTAGGCTCCACAACCAACAATCTCCCACTTGGAGACTGATCTCAACAACTCCACCACTGTTGTATATGCTAGAATCTTAACCCTCTTGGACCTGGAAAATTTCTCATCTTCATCTTCATTCTTGAAGACCAACTGAAACTGAGTAGGAACTCAGTTTCTCTCTGGTTACTCCCTTTGTTAACATATCTGCAGGATTCTGGCTAGTGTGTATCTTTTCCAACTTCAAATGTCCATCTTCCAAGGCGGATCATATGAAGTGGTACCTCAACTGTATATGCTTAGTCTTCAAATGGAAGGCTGAGTTATTTGCAAGATGAATTGCACTCTCACTGTCACAGTACAACCTGCTATTCTCCTACTTCTTTCCCAATTCCTCCATAAACCTTTGTAACCAAATCATCTCTTTACTAGCCTCTATAGAAGCAACATACTCTGCCTCTATTGTTGAAAGTTAAACAACCTTTTGCAGTTTCGAAATCCAACTTACTGTTGTTCCACCTATAGTAAAAACATACCCTGTGGTGCTCCTCCTGTTGTCTTTATCACCTGCCATATCTAAATCAACATATCCCTGTAGAAAAGTGTCTGAACTTCCAAAACATAATGCATGAGTAGTAGTACCTCTCAAATACCTGAGAATCCAGTTTACTACCTCCCAATGTTCTTTACCTGGATTGTTCATATACCTGCTCACAACTCCCACTGCATGTGCAATATCTGGTCTTGTGCAAACCATTGCATACATCAAATTGCCAACTGTTGATGAATAAGGGACCCTGGACATGTATTTTATCTCCTCCTGTGTCTTGGGACACATTTCCTTAGTTAATTTGAAATCGTTGGCCAAATGTGTACTAACTAGTTTTGCATTCTGCATTCTAAACCTCTTCAACACCTTCTGTGTGTACTCACCCTAAGACAATGTCAATTTTCGATTTTTCCTGTCTCTTGTTATTATCATGCCAAGGATTTTCTTTCCAGCACCCAAATCCTTCATCGCAAATGAATTGGATAATTTATTTTTGAGCATATTTATATCCTGCATATTAGACCCTACAACAAGCATGTCATCTACATACAATAGCAATATAATATAGCTTCCATTTTCTAGCCTTTTAAAATAAACACAGTGATGAAAATGGCATCTACTATAACCATGTTCTGTCATAAACCTGTCAAACTTCAAATACCACTG
>JZKD02S1072325.1:109764-120474 GCA_000966675.3 Picea glauca | reverse complement strand
AGTAAGGCCCATTTCTGAAGATCAGGCCTCTATCTTCTGGGCTGTCAAACAAAAAGACAAAAAACCCTTTGCCCACGAAATAAATCTTGATTCCTTCGTTGACCAAAGGCAACCAGTTCCTTTTAACCCATTCTTCAACTGCTCTCGGAGATGGCCATAATCCGGTGAACTGACCGATCAGGCCGTTCTCTGTTAGGTTCAGCGCTGATCTGCAAATTTCTTCCTCAGGCAAAGCAACCTTGGGAATGCCGTCCAATTTCCTTACAAATTTCTGGTGCGTGCCAGAGACCGTTCTCTTACCAGAGGCAGAGACCAGGGCCTTGAAGGCCACGACTTCAGGGGGAAGGGGGGGAGGGGCCTCAGGGCCACCTCCAGACGCCATAAAGAACAGACAGGGGAAGACGCGGGCGCAGCTAGGGTAGCGCAGCGATGTTCATATCCTGCGTCAAATTATTTATATTGAATATCTATTTTTTGAAAGGTTATTTGGGCAGGTATTATTTATAGAGAAAAGTGCGGCAAAAAAGTGTGGCAGGAAAAGTGCGGCAGGAAAACTGAGGCAGAAAAGGTGAAACAAAAAAATTGCGGCAGAAAAAGTGTGGCAAAAAAATCGTGGTAGGAAAAGTGTGGCAGAAAAAGCGCGGTAGAAAAATCACGGCAGGAAAAGTGCGGCAAAAAAACCGCGGCAGAAAAATGTGCAGCAGAAAAATCACGGCCAAAAAATTGTGGCAACAAAAACGTGGCAGAAAAACCACGACAACAAAACACTACAAGAAGAAAAAGGTATGGTTTTCATATGTGTAGTGTTGAATTTATGAATCTAGTTGAGGGTTTTCCTTGTAAATTTGTTCGATGCCCTCTTGGAAGTTTAGGGCTTGCTGTAGAGTTGATCTGAGGAAGATCTACTGAAGTTTAGTATTGGTTGATGTTTGAGGGCTTTTGGTTGAGGTATGTTGTTGAAGTTATTGGTACAGATAGAGGTTGTATAACAATGAGGTTCTAGCACATGGTTTGAGGTACAGACTTGTTGATCTAGATTATTTTCGGCACGAAATGAGAGCGGAGATATAATAAAGCAATGTATAGAAATATATCGTATATCCAATAATATAAAAAAATGTATTAGATATGCTACCATAAACAAACAGATACATTAATACACAATTTTCTATTAATCAATGAAAATGTACAAAGACTGTAAAAATACAGAGTGACAGACTCGCTAGAATGGTGGCAGCTTATCTTTGAGAAGAGATGTCTCTGCTACTCGCATTCGCAAGAAGATGATTTTATAATGAGGCTCCTAATGTCTTTTTATCATAAATAAAATCCAAAACCCTAACCCCGGAAGATGAAAATCCAACAGTTTTGTGGACCCCATTTTGGGTAGTTTGGTGTATCAACTTCCTAGGGGCGTAACTTAGGCATACGATCTATGTTTGGGGTGCACGATATCTCGTTGGAAAGGTATCATCGAGGAGATTCATTTTGGAGGATCAATTAGAGATTTTAACTATTATTGAGAAGCTCGATCCCAAAAAAACTTCATTTAGGCCCTCAAAATGGCCCTGGAAGTTAAAAACTGCTAAAAATAGTAAATTACAAAAATTGCCAGGAGATTGTTTTGAGCTAGTTGGAAAAGGTGGGTATCCACCGACATCCACCTGGATCACTTGTGGTATAGTTTTTGAGGTATATGTGATCAAATCAGATTGGTTTATGAGTATGTTAGCACATAATATGTACTGAAGCACATCATTAGTCTTTGTTGGTCATATGATTAGTCTTTCTTGTATCAGTCATGTTTTAAAAGCTTAGGTCTGAGTCATAAGGGTATGGTATAAATATTTTGAGTCATGTGTTCTATCAATAAATCATGGTCTTGGTTTGTCCTAAGTCTAGGAAGCTAATATGAAACACATGTATACGAGTCTTCATGTCATCATGGTAATAGTGATCATTTGTAAAAAAGGAAAGGTATCAAATTCATCTCCATTTTCATTAAAAAACAACGCACTGCAAACTGGTCAAAGGCACTACTAACTCACAGTGCGCTGCAATGGTCACATACTACCACTTCTGGAGCTACGAACTCTCTATAGCATTTTATGGTGGATTAAGAGCTTGAAGAACTGTTAGGGTAATGTGCAGCAACAAGAAGAGGATAAAGCATTATGTCTGCAACTTTCAATCAGTTTTACTATGATATATTATATATGTAGGCTTGTAAATCTAAGGAATGTTTTGTCCTATGCTGCTATGAATATACTTTTATGCAAGTTATTTTCATTACTTAGAAGTTGTAGGAAGTTTATCAAAGTTTTTCAAGGCTTCTTGCATGGTTTTGGCATCAGTTGAATTGATTGGCACAAAACAACACCTACAAGAAAGTTCGTAGCACCGGTGTCAGGCACTACAAACTCATTTCTTGTAGCATAACATATGGGGTTGTAGCCTCCTTCTGGTTGTAGTGATAGAATTGGGGAGTTGGAGTTTCCCTCGGGTTGTACCCTGAAAATAGGGGGTTGGAGCCTCCTTCTAGTTGCAACTAGAAAACAAAGGAAGTTGGTGCTTCTAATGAATGTAACTCTTAAAGAAAAATAAGAAAAACCATTCCATGGTTTTCTCCAACATTGGGTTTCTATGTAAAAAATACTAGTGTACTGTGTATGTGTATGATTGTTCATTTGTTCATGTTTTATTTACTCTGCACTTATTGGATGATAATGCTATATTGATCATAAAGATAAATAACACTTGCATACTCTGGTTAAAAGGATTAAAAATCTATATTACTAATTCACCCCCCCCCAGTAATCCAACACCATAGTCACATTGTAGGATTTAGCCAAAGTGTGATGGACAAATGTATATTCCTTGGATATACCTTTCAAACAAGCTGTCATGCGCTCCAAACAGAGATCGTATGCAAAATTTACACCCTTGGGAAGTTGACGTACCAACTACCCCCTTCGGGGCCCGCAAACCTTTTAGTGTTTCATCTTTCAAGGTTAGGGTTTTTTATTTTATTTATGTTAAAAAGGCCTCTAGAGACTCATTGTAAACATCACCATCTTTTTGTTAATGAGCGTAGACATCACATCTCTTCTCAGAGATAAGCTGCCACCATTCTAGCGAGTCATTCACTCTGTAATTTTACAGTTTTTGTACATTCTCTGATTAATAAAAAATTGTGCATTATTGTATCTCTGTGTTTATTGAAATATCTTTGTATATTTCATTGTTATATATCTTCCTTCATTTCGTTCTCAAAATAATTTGGATCAGTGGTATCATAGCAGGCTACTCCTTTTCGTTTCTTAGTGCATGTCCCCAACAAGGTTAGGGTATAGAGAGTTGGTTCTCAAGCTAGTTTCTCTTGCGGACAATCAAAATCACAAACCCAAGCGGCCTCCCATGGTGGAAGAGAATAGGAGCAATGGAGAAGAAGATCTCATCAATCTGTTGATTGCAAAATCCCTCTCGCAACAGAGGAACGCAATGTTGGATAATTTTTCCAAAATCCTTCAACGATTGTTGACAATAACAGGCACGTTTTCGTCAAGAAGTCTCTTTGGAGACACTACTCCATTCAAGGTACAAGTTAATTTTTATATTCTTGTATTTGAAGGTCATATTGATGCGGATGCTTTGGAAAAATGGTTAAATTTTCTAGAAGGTTATTTCTCTATTCACAATTTTTCCGGTAGAGAAAAGATCACCTTTGCACTCCTTAAGGATCTCCCCCATGTCAAAAGTTGGTGGGAAACTTGCTGGGAAAAAGTTTCCACAAAGTAGTCTAGAATATTTGGGTTCGAGCCCACTTGGGGCTTTTTTATGGATGCGGTCAAGGAGCAATATTACCCTATGGACCAAACAGTGTTGGAGTTCACAAATACTTTCTATACCTTGCGCAACAAGATGGGTATCAAAGACTATGAACAACATCTGGTTTTGAAATACCGCGGGGCTCTACACAAGTACATCCAAACCAAAATGGATTTTTTGTACTGCTCATCATTGGGAGCCTCTTATAGATATGCTGTCAAAATCGAGCAGAAATTTAAGCAACAAAGCAAGCGATGATTTGGGTCTGCAAATCCAAAAAAAGAAAGTATGGTAAAGGCATCCCTAAATCACAAAAGAGTCAACCTCAAGAAAACCTTTCTAATCCACGGGAAAACAAGGGTAACAAGAAGACGAAGAAGGACACTGGGAAGTGGTGCAACTTCCCCAAAATACCTTGGCACAACACCGTTGAATGTCACTCGAAACAGTCGTTGGTGTTCGAGCTCAAAGAAACGGAGTCGAGCCCTGACTCTGACTCTGATTCAAATAGTAATAAAAGGTGACAGATAATTGATGCAAATCCCAATGCTTTTGTTGTGACCGCAACAATCCAACCAGAAGAACTAGAGGATCCGGAAGAGAGGGAGTGTTTTTTCCATTCACATATGTGGCTGAAGGGGACCCCATTGCATTTTATTGTTGATAGCGGAAGCCATAAGAACCTCATATTAGCAGAGGTCGTTAAGAAGTTGGATTTTCCAACAACACCACACCTACAGCCATACAACATTGAATGGCTCCTCCAGGGACAAGATCTTTGTGTCAGCCAACACTGTCGCCTATCATATGGCATCATTTCCTTCAAGGATGAGGTATTGTGTGATGTTTCCCCACTTGAAGTATGTGATTTTCTGTTAGGCCAGCCATATATGTGGAGGTGTCATGTTGTTTATGTGTCTCAACCCTGTAGCGTCATTGTTACTCTGGGGGATCAGCCCTACAGGATACCAGAATTAGTTCTGACTACCGTACCGACAAAAAAGTGCCATAAAGTAATCTATCATACCTCAAAGACTCTAAGCGACATCTAGTTCTGAAATACCACGGGGCTCTACATAGGTACATCCAAACCAAAATGGAGCTTCTAGACATCTAATCATTGGGATCCGCTTATATATATGTTGTCAAACTCGAGCAAAAATTTAAGCAGCACAACAAGTGGGAATTTTGGTCTGCAAATATGCAACAACCAAAGTATGGTAAAGGAAACCCTAACTCACCTAACATCCAACCTCAATAAAACCATTCCAAGCCACATGAAAAGAAAGGTAACGCAAAGATGAAGAAGGACACTGAGAAGTGGTGCGACTTTCACAAAATCCCTTGGCACAACATCGATGAATGTCGCTTGAAACAATCATTGGTGGGTGAGCTCAAAGAAACAGATATGAGCAGTGACTCAGACTCTAATTCAGACAATAATAAAAGGAGACAGATAACTTATTAAAAACCCACTGCTACTATCGTGATTGTAACAATCCAACCAGAAGAACCAGAGGATCTTGAGGAGGGGGAGCATCTTCTCCATTCACATATGTGGGTGAAGGGGACCCTGTTGCATTTTATTGTTGATAGTGGAAGCTATAAGAACCTCATCTCATCAAATGTTGTCAAGCAGTTGGATTTTTCGAAAACACCACACCCACAACCATACAACATCAGATGGCTCCGCTAGGGACGAGATATTCGTGTTAGCCAACAGTGTCTCTTGTCATATGGCATCAAACCCTTCAAGGATGAGGTACTATGTGATATTCCCCACTGGAAATATGTGATGTTTTTTTAGGCCAACCATATATATGGAGGCGTCATGTTGTTTATGAGTCTCGACCCCGTAGCGACATTGTTACTCTGGGGGGTCAACCCTATAGGATACCAGAGGTAGTTTTGACTACTATACCGACAAAAAAGTACCGCAAAGTATTCTCTCATACCACAAAGTTTAGCCTCTTCACAACCTGTTCAGAAGAGAATTACACTACAACCACTACATCCTCGGCCCAAGACCCTTCTATCCAGCAGAAGCAGATCAACAAGATTATAGAAGAGAACTAATATATTCTTATTGCACCTACGGGGGTGCCTCCACACTACCCAATAAAATTAAGTTATGATAAATCACTTCATGTTATTCATGCTACATCTTCACCGACAAAGTCCTCCCACACTCTGACAGATCATGCAACTAGATTGGTTAAACAAATCCAAACCCTCCAACAACAGGTTCAAAAGAACCTTCAACGACCTAAGTAGGACAACTTCTTCAACAAGACAAGCATGCCACCAAGGTTTAGATTCAGCAAAATATTCCCCGGGGACTTCACGCAAGGGATACCATTACTTCCTAAGGGGGGAGGATTGATCCAGGAGGAAATTGGTGGCCACCCACCTATTCCACTGGCTTAAAAAAGGGGTTTCCACCTTGGCAGTTTTTCTACAACTTTTCAAGTCCTAAACTTTTGGGGCAATTTTCAGGTCCAGACAACATTTTTTGGGCCCACCATAGTCACAATGCAAGATTTATCCAAGGTGTGAGGGAGAAATGTGTACTCCTTGGATATACATTTCAAATGACCTATTGTGCACCCCAAATGAAGATTGTATGCAAACATTATGCTCTTGGTACGTTGACGTACCAACTACCCCCATCGAGGCCCGCAAAACCTTTGGCATTTCATATTTCAAGGTTAGGGTTTTGGATTTTCTTTATGTTAAAAATGTCTTTAGAGCCTCATTGTAAATATCATCATCTTCTTTCAAATGAGTGTAGCCATCACATCTCTTCTCAGAGATAAGATTCCACCATTCTAGCGAGTCATTCACTCTGTAATTTTACAGTTTATGTACATTCTCACATTAATAAAAATTGTGCATTATTGTATCTCTTTGTTTATTGCATTATCTGTGTATATTTGATTTTATATCTCTGCCTTCATTTCGTTCTCAAAATAATCTGGATCAATTGGTTCCCTCCACCCAAGATCAATTACTTACTAGATCTGGTACAACATGCCAAGAACTTCACCAAGATGGAACTCAAATTAGGATACCACAATGTACAAGTAAAAGAAAAATACACTTGGAAGAAATCATCCAAGATGAGATATGGTTTACATGAATGGTTGGTAATTCCTTTTGGTTTATGTAATGAACCAGCTACATGCATTTGATGAATTATTGTGACCTTTTCTATATTCATTCATAATAGTGTACTTGGATGATATATTGATTGTTATATCTACCCAGGAAGATCATATCTTCATCTCATGCAAGTGTTAAAGACCTTAAAAAGGAATCGAATACTAGGAAACCTTAAGAAATGTAAATTTTCCAAATTTTAGTTGGTGTACTTAGGGTATGTAATTGGTGGAGGGGTTCTCAAGATTGATATTATAAATATGGATGCCATCATCAAGCGGAAAAATCCTACCAATGCATCTAAAATTAGAAGCTCTGTGGGAGTAGCATAATACCTTCAAAATTTTATAACGCCCTTATCAGTTGTGGCTACACCACTCCATGCCATAGCATCCAATAACAATAGTTTCTAATGTGGAAAGAATTAGAAAAAATATTTTGAAGAGTTGAAATGAAATATTATTCAAGAACTAGTTCTCACATTACTAATTTGTAGAATCCCTTCGAAGTGAATACAGATGCAAGTGGATATGTTGTGGGAGAGTTCTTTATGTAAGGAGGTACAACAATGTTTTAACATTCTAAAATGTTCCATGGAATAGTCTTGAACTACCCCACATATGATAAGGAGATTTATGATTTGGTACAAGTTATTAAAAAATGGAAGCACTATCTGATGGGAAAGGATACCCTCATCCACATTTATCACAAACTATAATAATAATTGCAAGCCTAGAGTAAGCTTCAACAAGAAAAATACTACAAGTGGATGGGATTTTTACAACAAATTCATCTTTTCATAAAGTATAAAAAAGGTAGTGCTAATAAGTTGGCATACATTCCACTCAATTCCATCCACATCTAATATCAATTCTTTGGATACTCTTATGCACATGGATCCTTTCACCCATGATACATACAAAGAGGAATACACAAAATATGAGACACTAGGGATATATTTTAGAAGCTACAAGCCCAAGTTTGTGAAGAAGAAGTTGATAACAAGGTTGACTACCATATTCAAGATGGTTTTATCTACAACCTAGATAAGCTATGTGTTTATAAAGGAGAAAGTATGAAACTTATAAAAAATGCTCAAATATCCAAAATTGCAAGTCATTTTTGTGTTGGGAAAGAAACTATCAACTTACAAATGTTTGTGTATTGCCTTAGAATGCAAGAATATGTATCTTGGATTATTAGAGGATGCATATTTTTTTCTACTAGGAAACATAGTAATAGAAGAAAAGGTCTATACAATCCCTTACTTATACTTATTGGGACAGGGGAGGGCATGTCCATGGATTTTGTGGGTGGTTTTCCAAGAACCAAGTGAGGATGTTACTACATTTTTGTGGTAGTGGAAAATTTTAGTAAGATATGCATTACCATGCCTTGTAAAAAGAGCAATAAGAGACAAGATGCATCAATCGTGTTCTTTTAAAGGGCATGGGTGCATTATGGGATACCAAGGAGCATCATTTTCGACAAAGATACTAGATTTCTCAATCATTTGGACTACACTTTGGGGGAATATGGACACTGAGTAGAAGAGATGTACTACTTTTTATCCATAAAACAAATGAGAAGACAAAATTGGTGAATGAGATATTGGGATATATTTTGAGGGGTAACAATGATAAACATCCAAGAACCTCGGAAGATAATTTCATCTATATTCAAAAATATTATGAAAAATCAATCCACATTTCCACTAGTAAATCCCCTATTGAAAGTTTCTTTGGATATTTTCCACCTTTTTCCTTTATATGTTGTATATGGAAAACATGGAGGAGAGAAGGAAGAAACCAAAGGAGAAGCATTAAAGGTTGAAAGATTCATTAACAAGATCAAGTAGATCTATTTGTAGGCATACAAGACATTAAAGAAGTCATTGTAAGAGTACAAGGCCTAACAAGAACGACACAAAATTGATATGACATTCAAGGTAGGAGATTGAGTATAGTTGCACATGAACAAAGAAAGGCTATAAGGTCCTAGCAAGAATATCAAGGCTAATATGGTCCTTTGAAAGTTGGAATAGGTAGGTGATAATTCCTATAGACTCAGTATACCTCCATACATGTGCATTTACTCATTAGTGAATATGGAAAATTTGAATCTATATGAGCCTTCCATTTAAGATCGAGAAAATGGCATATAAGTATTACTACCATAGAAGATTAAACACTAGAAATCTCAAGTAAAGTTTGTAGAGGATACAATTTTGTAAAATAAGTCTAGAACAACTAGAAGGGGAATCAAGGACTCTAGTAGGTTTGGTTAAAAGGACAACGTCCTCGCAAGGTCAAATGGTACTCCAAGGATAAGGTAGTAGTAACATTTCCTCATCTCCTTCAATAAACTCTTTTGCGGACCAAAGGCCTCCCAAAATGGGGATATATTGTTGGGTATGTGTTATATTCTTTGCAAGATTGGTCTCGTCTATTGTACATTGATATGGGAGCAAGGTGGGGTGGAGGTGGGGGGCTTGGAGTCCCCCTAAAAAAAGGTTATTTTTTGCATATGTTTTTGGCATTTTTTTGGCACATGGTTCTCGATGATGTTTTTCTAATTATGGTTAAGGAATTAGGGTTGTTTACTAATCTGGGTCAATGGATTAGGGGTTTAGATGTTGTCAGATCCTATATGTATATTGTATTGTAAACAATGAAGATGATGATGAATAGAATATTAGAGGTGCGGCTCTAAACAGGTTGTTGGTTTTCCCGGTTTCAGTTTCCAAGGTAAAAATATCTATGTAATGTGTGTGTGTGCCATTGTATCTTTTCTATTTTATTAAGAATCCATTTGCAGTAATTAATTGTATAAGTTTAAAATATACATTTGGTATCAGAGTTTTTATTGGCTTCAGGGGGACTCCTTTTTGGCTAAGGGTTTGGCTCAGATATGTGATAAACCTTGTTATAGTGGGATATGTGTGGTATCGATTCTTCAGGTGAAAAGAAATGGCAAGTAGTTCTAAAATAGAGATCGAGAAATTTAATGGGAAACATTTGAGTTGTATAAGCTCAAGATGGAAGATATGTTGGTGGAAAAAGATCAATGGATCATTGTGGATCCAGGTACTACACCTACAAGAACATCAACAGAAGACTAGGAAAAGTTGGATCAAAAGGCAAAGACCGCAATCCAGTTGTGTCTCTTAGATTCAATATTACTAAATGTGTCAAAGGAAGCTACAACCAAGGAATTATGGGATAAGTTGGGGACTTTGTATCAATATAATTCCTTGGTAAAAAAATTGTTCCCGCGGAAGAAGCTATATAACCCGAGGATGAAAGATGGAGACTCTGTGACAGAGAATTTGAATGCCTTCAATACATTGGTAAGTCAGTTATTATCTGTTGATATTAATATTTTTTATGAAGATAAATGTATCAATTTATTGTGCTCTTTACTAGATTCGTGGGATAGTTTGTTTATGGCCATAGGTAGTAATAAAACTACTTTAAGTTTCAATGATGTGGTCTCAAACTTGTTTTCGGAGGAGATGAGCTAGAAGAACATGAAAGGAAAGAGCACAAATGCATTATTTGCAAGAGGACACTCCCAGAGTAAGGTAGCTAGAGAGGTAGTGGGGGGGACCAGAGGTCCCATAGTGATAATAGTGGAGGTCATTCAATGTAAGGTGGACTAGGTCCACTATATTATTAAATAAGGCCCACTATGGTAGTTAGATATAATAAATGGGTAATTAGA
>JZKD02S1072325.1:84614-109714 GCA_000966675.3 Picea glauca | reverse complement strand
AGAGGCAAGTGAACAGGAGAGGATCCCTTCCATAATAGGATCCATTGTATGGTGTTACCCTACCTCAAGGGTTTGATATAATAAAGTTGTGTTTTTCTATATTGTTCTTCTATATTTGTTGTGGTTATTTTTTATTCAGTATTGGGTTCTTAACAGTGGCCATAGGTATTAATACAACTACTTTAAGTTTCGATGATGTGGTCTCAAACTTGTTTTCGGAGGAGATGAGGTGGAAGAACATGAAAGGAAAGAGCACATATGCATTATTTGCAAGAGGACACTCCCAGGAAAGAAATAGATATAAGTCCTCAAGTGGGAGATCTAAATATAAGCGTAGATCTAAATCTCCCAGAAATTTTGTAAAGGTATGTTGGAGATGTGGAAAAGAAGGGCACTACAAGAAGAAATGTAGATCCAAAAGTGTTGAGATAGGGAAGGGATATGAAGATGTTCCTTCTACAAAAGTAAAAACCTCCTCAGAAGAAGGAGGATATGTCATGTACTTGGATACTTCAAGGACACATGCAGATTATGAGGCATGGTCGGTTGACTCAGGTGCATCCTTTCATATGACTCCTCACTGGAAGTGGTTCTTCAGATATGAAAGGTATTATGGAGGTGATGTTTTCCTAGGTGATGAATCGATATCAAAAATAATAGGACAAGGAAAAGTCAAGTTTAATCTCATGGATGGAAGTATTATAACACTCCCCGTTGTTTTTCACATCCTAGGATTGGACAGAAATTTGATTTATGTAAGAAAAATGGACGATGTAGGGGTAAAAACAATGTTTGGGAAAGAAATCTGCAGGATGGTTCAAGGAGCAATGGTTTTGTTGAATGGATTTCAATTTGGAACTCTATATAAGCTGCAAGGAAGCACTATTAGTGATGGGTGTAATAGTCTTTTTGTTCCTGTGATTGGGGCTAAAGAAGAAAAAAATCCTATAGTCTCTAGAGAAAAGGCTATGTTGTGGCATCAAAGATTGGGGCATATAGAAGATTTGTGCCTTCTACTACTACATAGTAAAGGTATGTTTGAACGTATTTCTAACTTCTCTATGGATTTTGATTTCTATGAACATTGTGTATATGGGAAGTATAATCGGGTAATATTCCCTTATGGTACAACGAGGGCAAAGGGAATTTTGCATTTGATGCACAATGATGTATTTGGATCTGTTTTGGTTACATCACCGGGAAAATCTATGAAGTATTTCTCATTTATAGATTAATTCTCGAGGAATACATCGATATATTTCATCAGGAAGAAATATGAAGTCTTTGACAGGTTTAAAGAGTTTAAGGCTCTTGTGGAGAATCAAACAGAGAAAAGAATTAAGGTGTTGAGGATGGATAATGGTGGAGAGTTCTACGGAAATGAATTTGAATATTTCTGTGAGAAGTTAGGTATATAGAGGAAGAAGACTACTCCACCTACACCTTATAAAAATGGAGTTGCAAAATGATAAACATGAAGCTAATGGAAAAGTCAAGGTGCATGCTCAGTGGTATGGGTTAGGACAGGAATTGGGAAAAGGCAGTGAGTATTGCATGTTACATGGTCAATCGATCACCCTCATTAGTGTTGGATCAAAAGAATCCACATGAGGTATGGACAGGTAAGAAACCCACTCTGACACATCTCTGGGTATTTGGTTGTGATTCCTATGTTCACGTTCCAAAGGAAAACATGAGTAAGCTAAATAAAAATGATGAAAACTTTATCTTTATAGGGTATAAAAATGGTCTGAAAGGTTATAATCTTTGGAAGCCATAAACTAAAAAGGTAGTCTATAGGCGAGATGTGGTATTTAGAGAAATCAAAGATGTTGTCAAGAAGGAAGTCCTACCAAAGGAGGAAGAACTAGAGAAAATAGAGTTTGAATTGAAGAAAAATTAATCAGAATCTACATAGGAACATGAATAAGAAGAAGAAGATCCTCATACTCCAATATTGAGGAGATCGGTTCGGCAAAGAAAGCAATCGGAAAGGTATACTCCACCTTATTTCCATTCATTTTTTTATTTTTCTATTATCAATGATGATCATAGAAATGTTAGGGAGGCAGTGGATTTAGAGGCTGGAAAAATATGGGAAAAGGCCATGGTTGAGGAAATGGCATCCTTAGACAAGAATGAGGCTTGGGATCTAGTGGAATTACCGACTGGAATAAATCCCATTGGAAACAAATGGGTGTTTAAGAAGAAGTTGAATGCAGAAGGAAAAGTGGAGAAATACAAAGCTCAGTTAGTAGCAAAAGGTTATTCCCAGGTAGAGGGAATTGACTTTGGTGAGATTTTTTCTCTTGTTGGCAAGTTAACTTCAATTAGATTTATTTTATCTGTTTCTAATGCATTTTATTTTGAAGTAGAACACATGGCTGTGAAGACAACATTCCTACATGAGGATACGGAAGAATAAATCTACATGAATCAACCAAAAGGATTTGTTGTGAAAGGAAAGAAAGAGCTAGTATGCATGCTAAAAAAGCCCTTCTATGGGTTAAAGAAATCGCCAAGGATGTGGTATCAAAAATTTGATACTTATATATTGGGACTTGGATTCACAAGGAGAAAAGTGGATCATTTTGCGTATTTCAAAATAATTGTTGTTTCATCTTCTAGGGTTAGGGTTTTGGATGTTTAAAGTTTTCTCATTTATGATTTATATTAAAAATTCCTTTGGAGCCTCACTATAAACATCTTCTTGTGAATGAGCGTAGCCATCACATCTCTTCTCAGATATAATATACCACCATTCTAGCGAGTTCAGTTCACTCTGTATGTTTATAGTTCCTGGAGATTTATTTTATTAATAAAAATTGTGTATTACTGTATATTTGTGTTTATTGCAATATCTCTGTGTATTTCCTTGTTATATCTCTGCCTTCATTTTGTTCTCAGCATAATTTAGATCAAAACCAAACCAGCAATAGAACAAGTGTTTCTTCAAGTTGATTGCCCTGAAATTATCAAAAAATAAGTTGTCTCTGAGAGTTGAAAGAGTTTTACAAAAAGTGTCTATCTTGGGGATTGAATTTCTAGTGTTTATCTAAGGTTTGTCATGTTGTCTACAGTTGCTATGAACAAAATAAAAATCTAAAAAAATATGTGTAGGAAATTAAATAGGAGGAGAGGGGGCATTGTCCCTAGGCACCCGAGGAGTTCCTTCATCGGGTTCATTGAAGTTGATGCCCACGGTTTTCTCTACCATAAGGGAAATGTTTATGTCAAGTTCCTTGATTTGGAGTTGGATGTATTTCAGTTGCTTGGAGAATTCATGGTGGACATATTGTTTGTCAGTCAAAGCTCTTCCCAAGAGCGTCTTCAAATGCCAATATATGTCTATGGTCCAGTAGTATTTGGTCTCTCATGATCGAGATGACCCAATTTCTAGGATCCATGCCACCATTTTAGCATCTGATTCACTGTCTAGGGTCATAGTTTTTTCTAGAAGGACATCTGCTTCCAGAGTTTCCAGAGTAGCCCAAGTTTCCAGAGGGGTATGGGCAGTGAAATTATCGACTGCCATGATAGATTCCTATTGAGATTGTGGAAGCGAGAGACTAGGGTGCGAAGTCCTTCCTTTGTCCTCAGATCTCCCTATGACCATGGTTGTTCTCTTGTCACCAATGTTTCCACTAATACAGGAAGATAAGCTTCCCACTTGGTTACACCAACTGCTTGTCAAAGGTCAACCACCCACTAAGCGCTAGCCACCCTAATAACCCAAACTATAGAATTTCCAAACCATTGAACAAGCAACCTTGTTTTAGGGTCTCGAGCTTCTCTTCCCATCATAATGACATACTCCTGGCCTGCGAACCCTCAAAATTACACTGGATTGATTGCTTGTGCATCCAATCCGAAGCTTCAATTACTAATTGTTGCATTGAATTTCCATGGAGGATCGTCATATCTAGGCTAGCCCATGTACGATCAATGCCACTGTAACATTGAATGAACCCTTCGCTTGTGCATGGATCCATGGTTTTATTGCCATAACACTCCCACGGATCTCTCTCCCAAGCCATCTCCATCAAATTAAAAACCATCCTTGTCCAGTCCATTTCTCGTTCATAAATATTAATGAATTTCATGGGAGGAAGTAGCGTGGAAGTCATGTATGTCATTGAGGTGTGTGCCAGCCCGCCACATGGTCTCTAATGGCTCTAGGTATGACACACTGCCTTCGATGGGCACCCAAATCAGGGGGATTCTATTTTTGGTATTAATAAGTACCAAGTTTAGGTTTTACTAAATTAAAATGTAAATATTTTTATTGAATTATTACAAACACTAATTTTGTTAGGGACCTAACCTCCCTAACCCCTCACGTAGGTAGAATAATATATTTTCCATGTAATAAAGGCCAATATTAATAAGGCCTAGTAATAAGGAAGAATAATTCAAATGTAAGAATACTTAATAGAAGCTTTTGCGTCTAGAAGATATTCCTCTAGATTGTTCGTTTGGTAGATAGATTTAGTACAAATAGGAGTCGAGGGTATGAGAAGTTTTGTGTTGAGAATTATTGTCATAGAGCGTTGCTCTACTAGAGGTTTCCCCCTCGAAGAGGCAAGTGAACATTGTTTCCTATCAATAAAGGTATTATTTTGGTGTTGTGGTTTCATCTATTGTGTTGTTTCATTGTTATTATCTGCAATATTTTTGTTTTCAGCTATTATAATAGATCTGGTACCTTACAAGTGGTATTAGAGCACTTTCTTTGGAAGAAAATTGTGGGTTATTTTTTTTCAGGGTAGAGACGTATTCTTTCGTCTCAATGCTACAAATATATGTCACCCAGTGCATAAATCCACAGTCGGGGAAGCATACATACAGTAACTACAAGAAGTACTTAAGTGCACATTGTTGGCCACCCTTGTAACCCCTATTGGTACCACTTCAAGTGGTAGTGCATCAGATAGCACCTATATACGGATTGACCTAGATATCCTGAAGCCCTTCGTAGATAAATTGATCAACCGCCTGACTGCTATAGTGCCACCGAGAAAAAAACTTGATAAGATACTCTCTAGTACCTGGGTCATCGGGTAGTACGGATAAGGGCATGATCTAGCCTCCTTAGTTGGTGCCCTAAGATATTGGGCCCAGTACTATTGTTGGACCCCACACATATATCAAAGAGCTATAGCATAGGAAAAACCCTTGTCTGTAGAAACCCTGAATACCCTCACCCTTGGGACAAAAATAGAAACAGAACAGACAAGATCTATTGTCCTACAACTGTACCTCCTGGATTTTGGTTGCGAAATTGCTATAAATTTCTTCCTGTTAAGCATTTGGCCATTTCATCACTGCAATATTAATCAAATTGAAGTATAACTCAGCAAGAGTAAAAAATAAACATAAAAAAAATAATAAATAGAGTTTGGATCCTGTTAGCACCATTATTTGATACCTATCCCATTAGATTCCTCTCTTCGCCCTGATCGCATTCATACCTATCATTTTTCAGCAAAAAAAAAATCATGGACTCGACCACTTCTCAACACCCCTATTTGGAATCCATCCCATTGACTTCCTCTCTTTTCACTGATCGTAGTGGTACCAATCACCAGTAATCCATTTATGTTCAGTCCCACTTTTCCCCATGTATCATCCCCATGGCCCACACTCACAGCCAATATTGGGAACAACGTCTCACCGCCTTGGACAAAGCTCATGACCAAAATCGAATTTATATCTCTTCCATTATGTCCAGTATTGGTAAACTCAACTCACGGCTTGCTCCACTCGAATCACTTTCCACATCCATCACTCAATTGACCACCACTTTCCAGCAATGCCAGGACGCGGTGAACACTTTGACAGCCTTGTTTAATCCCACTCTAGATCATTTCTTTTATTCCACACCTTATAACCATGAAGGTATTGAATCCTCCCAATCCACCTCTTTTCCTCCCCACCACTTTCTAAAGGACCTGCGTCCCCCTCGCATGGAGGTAAAAAAATTTGATGGCTCGGATCCCACAGGCTGGGTCACTCAAATGGAACACTATTTCTCTTTGTACGACATTATTGATGAGTTGGCAAAACTAAGTTATGGTGTTCTCCTTCTAGATCCAAAACGTTGGAAATGGAGAAAAAATTCTTGCCAAGGGTATGTGGCTTGGACACAATTTGTTCCAGAACTTTATGAACGCTTTGACACTGACACCAACTATTTAGGTCATTTGAAAAAAATGAAACAATCTGGCACAGTGGAAGACTTTATAGATGCTTTTGAGCGATTGGATTTCCGCACAAAGGGCATGTCTGATGTTTTTTTCTGAGAATGCTTTATTAATGGCCTTAAGGATGAGATACGTGCCCATGTCCTCATGGCTCTCCCTCAAAGTTGGGTGGAAGCTACTAAAGGAGATAAGGAAGCAAAACAAGTTGTCTCTTCTCAAACCAGAAAACCCTCCTTCATTCCTCTCCCTAAACCAATCACTCCCACTCCTCTTTCCACTCCACTAAAGATCCAGAAATTGACCCAAGAAGAAATAGTTGAATGCCAAATCAAGGACCTTTGTTATAATTGTGATGACAAATATTTTCCTGGGCATAGGTGTAAGGAACAAAATATTTTTATGGCCATCTCTAAGGATGTTTCTAAAGAAGATGTCGAGGCTCCCCCTATGGCTGAGTCACCTGAAACCACTAACATGATTCAACCTTATGACCCTCTCGAAGTTGAACCAGTTATTTCCCTGAATGCTCTCATTGGCTTCTCTTCTCTCCAAACCCTCAAGCTAATTGGTTACATTAAGCATCGGAAGGTCATCATCCTCATTGACAGTGGAAGCACCCATAATTTTATTCATCGTCGCATTGCCCAAGAAATTAATTTTTATATCTGAGCAGTCAAAAACTTTCAAATCATGATTTCCAATGGCGGGTCCATGAAATGTGGGGGGTGTTCTGAAAATGTGCATCTCCAAATTGGTTAGTATCACATGAAATATCATATGTTTTCTATCGACATGGATGGTTTTGACATTGTATTGGGTGTCAAATGGCTCAAGAATCTGGGCCCTATTCTCATGGATTTTAAGGAACTAACCATGCAATTCAACCAGGAGGGCCAACAGTATAAGTTCCAATGCATCACAGTAGGTTCCCCTGATATCATCAGTTCCCATTGCATGGAAAATATCCTTTAAAAAGTTCATTAAAGAATTATTGCACAACTCCATTCCATTCACACCACTGAGACACCCTATGTGACTCCTGACCTCCAATCCATCCTCTCCAAACATCAAGTTGTTTTTTCCACTCCCCAGGGTATTCCTCCTTCCTGTAGTGTCCATTATCATTCCATTCCCCTCTTCCCCGAAATCCTTCCTCCCAATGTTCGTCCCTATCTTCATCCCTTTGCACAGAAAAATGAAATTGAGAAAAGTGTTCAAGAATTGTTTGCCGTAAGAGTTATCCATCCTAGTGCAAGCCCATACTCTTCTCATGTTGTCATGGTAATTAAGAAATAAGTCTCTTGGTGCATGTGTCCTGACTTTCGCGTCCTCAACAAACTCGCCATCAAAGACAAATTTCCCATTCATTTTATTGTTGATATATTGGATTAATTAAGTGGCACCCAGTTCTTTACTAAACTTGATATTCGTTCTGGATACCACCATATATGTATGAAAGAGGTTGATATCCCTAAGACTTCATTTTCCACTCATGACGGCCAATATGAGTTCTTGGTCATGCCCTTTGGCTTGTGTAATTCTCCCTCTACTTTCCGAAGCCTCATGAATCATGTCTTACGTCCTTTTCTTCGTAATTTTGTCTTAATTTTCTTTGATGATATTCTCATCTATAGTAAAACCTGAACAACCCATCTTGCTCATGTGGATCAAGTTCTTCATCTACTCTCTCAACACCAACTTTTCCTCAAACAATCTAAATGTGTTTTTGGAGCCTCAGAAGTCGAGAACTTGGGTCATATTTGTTGACAAGGCAGATGTCAGGGTGGATCCTAAGAAGATTGAATCTATGCAGGATTCGCCTCACTTGAAGACTCTCAAAATCTTGTGTGGTTTTCTTGGCTTAGCAAGATATTATGACAATTTTGTTAAGAATTATGGAAATATTTCAGAGCCTCTCACTTCTCTCCTTAAAAATAATTCTTTCACTTGGACTTTCGCAACTGATTAGGCCTTTCAAGCCTTGAAAGCAGCTATGTGAACCATGTTAGAATATTGTGCTCATTTGCCATAAACAATGCTACACTATTGTCACTCAACCGTAGGCACAAAACCACCCCCGAGAACCTTAACCTTTGCTAGATATAATGATTCTGGGAAGCCACACTCGAACCAATAAATAAGCCAAGAGAGTGCACCTTCTCCAAAAAGGTTGAACAAGAGTGTGATGCACCACTGCAATTGTTGATGTTTCTCCTCTTCTAGACTTGCGTCCTACTTATATTGCTACTGCACTTCTAAGATATGTGTGCCAACTGAGTGAGTGTGTGATTTTCCAAATGAGCTAAAGCGCCTTCTATTTATACTAATTTGGTTAGGCGAACAGATGTCTCTTCAAACAGGACCGACCTATCCTTTTCTACATATAATACTTCAATATCACTTATTCTGCTAAGATGACTTGTCTTCCAAGGTTTTCACACATCTGTTTAGATTTTCTCCATGGAGTTTAATACCTCCCACAACTACCAAAACATCAACACTCCCTCTTAGCTAGGGAGATATTTAACCATGATGTTCCCTCATGGTCTTCATAGCCTTGATCGTTATTCCATGATCCTATCGTCATGGTTACATAGATCATGTTATTGGTAGCATCATTACGTCACACACGGCTACAACCCACTAGAGAACACTAGAGCTACACCTCGTAGTGTGTGTCACCATCATATTCATGGGATACACCCATGTGATGTGCTCACCCATGTCGTGAGTATCATCATTATGATCATCATTATCCATCCATATCACATGGCATGTGAAATACCTACATGGTCTTGCAGGCCAGTAGCATCACCATAGCTACACAGGCTATATCATGATCACCCAAATCATATTACGAGCAACACCATCACATCCATACAGGTTCTCGACTATGTCACTAGCATACCAAACTGTCTCACTAGTGTAGCAACAACTCATCATACCAAACCATCTCACTGGAGTAAGCTACAATTCGGCATAAAGAATACAACTCGGCACAAGGCCTACAACTCGGAATGAATCCTACAACTCGACATGAAGCCTACAACTTGGCACAAGGCCTACAACTCGGCACAGAGCCTACAACTCGGCATGAAGCCTACAACTCAGCACAATTCCTACAACTCGGCGCGAAGCCTACAACTCAACATGAAGCCTACAACTCGACACAAGGCCTACAACTTGACATGAAGCCTACAACTCAGCACAAGGACTACAACTCGACACAAAACCTACAACTCGGCACAAGGCCTACAACTTGACACGAAGCCTACAACTCGACACAAAGGCCTACAACTTGGCATGAAGCCTACAAGATCCTTATTTTCAAATTCTGCCATCAACTTCCTCTAACTAAGAGAATCCTCGAACCACACTTCCATTTGTTGCATGCCCCTATGCATCCTGCAAAGTGTCATGAAACCTTGCTTCTTCCTTATCACTGACTCCCTATGAAGTTTGACTCCCTATGAGTCCTTTCAAGTCTTGCTTTTTGTGGTAACCTTCCTGGAATACGTAGGATAACTTGCCCGAAAGAGGAACAACAAGAGCAAAAGTATTTCCAATATAATAGCATTTTATATAAGAACATATCAATTTCATGGTAATTCATTATAGCATTACCAAGGTGTCATGCTTGAGAACAACAACAAGAAATATCTCCAATAGGAGATGTTAGTTCATATTACAATTAAGAACAATAAGCATTTATATTAATAGTACATGCTACTAAGTATTCATTTGTTCTAAAGGATTGCAATACTTAAGCAACAATAAAAATATCAAACCTGATATGCAAACCGAGAGTCTGGATATTGTTCCGCTTGAGTTGTTTTTCTTCTGAGACAAGTATTATTTCCAGCCTGTAGAGTGTGTTGTTCCTCTGAATGTATTAGATCTGAGATCTTTCTGGCTCTATGATTGCTTCTTGGAGAAATATCCCTTCTCTTTCCATAGATTTATATCTTTAGTAGTTGATTTTTATTGTTTCTCCTACTCCATTTTCATGTGCTTGGAAGCTCCAAAAATCAAACTCTTCATCCTTTGACACCTGCTCTTTAGTCTATGGTTCTATAATTTTGCCCTTTGTTCTTTGCAAGGATGATGTCAATCCTTGTCTTCCATGCTCTACCAAGAGATCATACTTATGTTGCGCCACTTTGATTTTATAGAGGGAGTCATGACTATCTTTGACTTTGACCTTGAACAATCTTTTGACTTTCACCAGTCAAACACTGACTTTGACCCAAAAATTCAACTTTGACGTTTTTTATCGCTGAGGGCACCAGGAGATGCGTTGGGTTAGGGTACACTAGGATATCCAAGAATTGTACCAAACACTTTGCTTAAAGTGCCCGAACAATCAGGCTCGGGTTTGTTGTTGCTGCAAGATCAAAAACCCTAAATGCAACTGCAATTGTGCTACAACAAGCTTGACAGTGAGCTACGAATATACCTTCCAGTGGTTAGACTATTCCAAAGGTGGTGTGGGCCCATAACCTGTTAGAATGTTGTGTTTGTTTACCATAGACAATGCTACACAATTTTCACCCAACCATAGGCACAAAGCCACCCCCAAGCACCTTAACCTTTGCTAGATAGAATGATTTCAGGAAGCCACACTCGAACCAATAGATAAAACAAGAGAGTACAACTTCTCCAAGGTAGTGCACAAGTAAGAGTTCAAAAAAGGTTGAAAAAGAGTTTGTTGCACCACTGCAGTTGTTGTTGTTTCTTGATCCAGGTGGATATCGGTAGCCACCCACCATTTCCAACTGGCTCAAAATAGTTTTCTAGCAATTTTGGTAATTTAATATTTTTAGCAACTCTTAACTTCTGGGGCCATTTTTAGGGCCTAAATAAAGGTCATAGGCACAAAGCCACCCCCAAGCACCTTAACCTTTGCTAGATAGAATGATTTCAGGAAGCCACACTCGAACCAATAGATAAACCAAGAGAGTGCAACTTCTCCATGGTAGCGCACAAGTAAGAGTTCAAAAAAGGTTGAAAAAGAGTGGGTTGCACCACTGCAGTTGTTGTTGTTTCTTGATCCAGGTGGATATCGGTAGCCACCCACCATTTCCAACTGGCTCAAAATAGTTTTCTGGCAATTTTGGTAATTTAATATTTTTAGCAACTTTTAACTTCCAGGGCCATTTTTAGGGCCTAAATAAAGGTTTTTTGGGATCAATCTTCTCAATGATAGCCAAAGGATTTTATTTATCCCCCTAAATTAATCTCCTCTATGATACCTTTCTAACGAGCTATCGTGCGCCCCAAATGAAGATCGTATGCTAAAGTTACGCCCCTGGGAAGTTGATACACCAAACTACCCAAAACGAGGTCCACAAAACTGTTGGCTTTTCATCTTCCGGGATTAGAGTTTTGGATTTTATTTATGATAAAAAGGACTTTGGAGCCTCATTATAAAATCATCTTCTTGCGAATGTGAGTAGCGGACACATCTCTTCTCAGAGATAAGCTGCCACCATTCTAGCGAGTCTTTCACTCTGTATTTTTTTACAGTCTTTGTACATTTTCGTTCATTAATAGAAAATTGTGTATTACTGTATATCTGTGTTTATGGTTGCATATTTGATCCATGTATGTTATATTATTATATATCTGAGATATCTTTGTATATTGCTTTATTATCTCTCCACTCTCATTTCGTGTTGAAAATAATCTGGATCAGTGGTATCAGAGCAGACTGCTCTTGATCATTTTTCAGTGCATGTCCCCGACGAGGTCCGAGTATAGAAAGTTGGGTCTCGAGCTTGTCTCTCTTGAATACAATCGCTCTCGCACGCCAAGGAAACCCTCCATGGTGGAAGAAAAGAAAAACGGCGGAGCAGGCGATTCTATCAATCTGTTGCTTGAGCAAGCTCTCATGCGATAGAGGGACAAAATGATGGAGAATTTTTCCCACATCCTTCAACATATATCGATAGAAACATGCACATCTTCATACAACAACCACTTTGGAAGCACCTCTCCTTTCAAGGTACAGATTAATTTTGATATTCCCATATTTGAAGGTGAGATAGATGTGGATGCCCTAGACAAATGGTTAAATCTGTTAGAAGGTTATTTCTTTGTTCATAATTTTTTCGACAAGGAAAAGATGACCTTCACGCTCCTTAAAGTTCTCCCCCGTATCAAACATTGATGGGAAACTTACTGGGAGAAAATTTCCACAAAGGATTCTGGAATATATGGAGTCGAGCCCACTTGGGATTTTTTTGTGGATGCGGTAAAGGAACAATATTACCCTATTGGCAACTATGAGGACCAGTACATGAGATAGACCACACTACGAAAAGAGAGGGGCCAAGCAATTCCGTAGTTCACCAATAACTTCCATACCTTGCGCACAAAGATGGGTATCAAAGACTCCGAACGACATTTGGTTCTAAAATACCATGGGGCTATACATAGATACATCCAAACTGAAATGGATTTTCTGGACATCTCATCACTCAGTGTTGCTTATCGATATGTTGTTAAAATCAAGCAGAAATTTAAGCACCAAAACAAACGGGATTTTGGGTCTACAAATCTGCAACAACCAAAGTATGATAAAGATGGCCCTAAACAGTCTCCCGAAAACCAGTCCAAGCCATAGGAAAAGAAGGGACATGGAAAGACAAAGAAGGACACCAGAAAATGGTGAGATTTCCACAAAAGCCCCTGGCACAACACCAAGGAATGTCGCTCAAAACAGTGATTGGTGGTCGAGATCAAAGACAAGGAGCTAAACCCCGATTCTGAATCTAATTCTAAAAATACTGGTAAAAGACAGATCATTGACGTAGACCCCATTGCTATTTTCGCGACCGCAACCATTCAACCAGAAGAACCAATAGATCCTGAAGAGGGGGAGCACCGTTTTTATTCACACATGTGGGTGAAGGGGAACCCACTGCATTTTATTGTCGATAGCGGAAGCCAAAAGAACCTCATCTTAGCAGAGGTCATCAAACAGTTGGGATTGCCAACAACACCACACCCACAACCATACAACATTGGGTGGCTTCGCTAGGGACGAGATCTCTGTGTCAACCAATAGTTTTGATTGTCATACGGCATCCAACCCTTCAAGGATGAGGAATTATGTGATGTTTCCCCACAGGATGTTTGTGATGTTCTCTTGGGCCAACCATATATGTGGAAGCGCCAATTTTTTATGAGTCTCGACCCTGCAATGTCATTGTCTCTCTGGTGGGTCATCTCTACAGAATACCAGAGCTATTTTTGACTACTGTTCCACCTAAACAGTGCCGCAAGGTAGTATCTCGTACTACAAAATTCATCTTCTTCACAATCTATTCCAAAGGTGAACAGAAGGATACTGCAACCACTATAGCCTCGTCCCAAGCATCTCCTATCCAATAGAAGTAGGTCGACAAGATTGTGGCAAAGTGTAAATATTCCTTTTGCACATAGGCATCTCATGTAGCCATACTAGTTAAAAAGGCCCAACCCTTCCAGTGACAGGTTCGTGACAACCTTCAACAACTAAGCAACGTAACTTCTCCAACAAGGCAAGCAGTTCATCAAGACGCAGATTCAGCAAACGCTTATCCCTTTCCCCCGGGAACATAACACAATGGAGACCATTTATTCCTAAGGAGTGAGGATTGATCCAGGCGGATATTGGTCTCCACCCACCTTTTCCAACTAGCTCAAAACAGTTTTCTGGAAATTTTGGTAATTTACTATTTTTAGCAGTTTTTAACTTCTGGTGCCATTTTGAGGGCCTAAATGAAGGTTTTTTGGGATCGAGCTTCTCAGGGATAGTAAAAGGCTCTTATTGATCCCCTTAAATGAATCGCATCGACGATACATTTCCAACGAGCTATCATGCACCCCAAACAGAGATCGTATGCCAAAGTTACGCCCCCGGGAAGTTGATACACCAAACTACCCAAAACAGGGTCCACAAAATTGTTGGCTTTCATCTTCCAGGGTTAGGGTTTTGGATTTTCCTTATGATAAAAAGTCCTTTGGAGCTTGATTGTAAAATCATCTTCTTGCGAATGCGAGTAGCGAACATATCTCTTCTCAGAGATAAGCTGCCACCATTCTAGTGAGTCTTTCACTCTGTATTTTTTTACAGTCTTTGTACATTTTTGCTCATTAATAGAAAATTGTGTATTACTGTATCTCTATGTTTATGGTTGCATATTTGATACATTTATTTTATATTATTGGATATCCGAGATATCTCTGTACATTGTTTTTATTATATCTCTGCTCTCATTTCGTTCCAAAAATAATCTACATGAGTGGTATCAGAGCAGGATGCTCTTGATCATTTTTCAATGCATGTCCCTAACGAGGTCCGAGTATAGAAATTTGGGTCTCAAGCTCATCTCTCTTGAAGACAATCACTCTCGCACGCCCAAGAAACCCTCCATGGTGGAAGAAAAGAAAAACGACGGATCAGACGATTTTATCAATCTGTTGCTTGACCATGCTCTCACACAACAAAGGGATGAAATGATGAAGAATTTTTCCCACATCCTTCAACACCTGCCGATAGCAATAGGCACATCTTCATCCAACAGCCACTTTGGAAGCACCTCTCCTTTCAAGGTACATATTAATTTTGATATTCTCGTATTTGAAGGTGAGATAGATGTGGATGCCCTAGACAAATGGTTAAATCTGTTAGAAGGTTTTTTATTTGTTCATAATTTTTCCAACAAGAAAAAGATCACCTTCGCACTCCTTAAATCTCTCCCCCATGTCAACCATTGGTGGGAAAATTACTGGGAGAAAATTTCCACAGAGGAGTCTGGAATATATGGGGTCGATCCCACTTGGGATTTTTTTGTGGATGCGGTAAAAGGACAGTATTACCCTGTTGGAAACTATGAGGACCAGTACATGAGATGGACCACACTGCGGCAAGAGAGGGGCCAAGAAGTTTCGGAGTTCACCAATACCTTCCATACCTTGCGCACCAAAATGGGTATCAAAGACTCCAAATGACATTTGGTTTTGAAATACCATGGGGCTCTACACAGATACATCCAAACTAAAATGGATTTTTTGGACATCTCATCACTTGGTGTTGCTTATCGATATGTTGTTAAAATCAAGCAAAAATTTAAGCACCAGAAAAAATGGGAGTTTGGGTCTGCAAATATGCAACAACCAAAGTATGATAAAGATGGCCCTAAACAATCTCCCGAAAACCAATCCAAGCCACAGGAAAATAAGTGTCACGAGAAGACAAAGAAGGACACCGAAAAATGGTGTGATTTCCACAAAATCCCCTGGTACAAAACTGAGGAAGGTCGCTCAAAACAATCATTGGTGGCCGAGATCAAAGACAAGGAGTTGAACCCTGATTCAAAATATGATTCTGAAAATACTGGTAAAAGACAGATCATCGACGCAGAAACCATTGTTATTGTTGCGACTGCAACAATTCAACCAGAAAAACCAACAGATCCTGAAGAGGGGGAGTGTGTTTTTCATTCATAGATGTGGGTGAAGGGGACCCCGCTGCATTTTATTGTTAATAGCGGAAGCCAGAAAAAGCTTATCTCAGCAGAGTTCGTCAAACAGTTGGTATTACCGACAACACCACACCCGCAACCATAGAACATCAGGTGGCTTCGCCAGGGATGAGATCTTCATGTCAGCAAACAGTGTTGATTGTCATACGGCATCCATCCCTTCAAGGATGAGGTATTATGTGATGTTTCCCCACTGGATGTCTGTGATGTTCTCTTGGGCCAACCATATGTTGAGATTTGTACCTTGGGAGGTGTTCCCCATGTGCTTTTGACCTCCTTAGCACATGAGGGAAGGACATGACACTTTGTACCTTGTACTTTTGTATATTTTTACTTTGACTTTGGTTAAAGTGAAATTTGGTCACTTTTGGCATAAAGTGACTATTAATTCACAAAGGTGTGAATTTGGAGACATAAGTGGACTTAGGAAACTTAACCCAAAAGTGGGTTTTTGATTTAGGGATGAATGAGGAGATCTCAACCATTGATTAGATTGATCTCCACCATTCATTTCCCATGTTTCCTTTTGCTAGTCTAAGAGGGGCGCAAATATCTAAGGAGGTGTGCATTCTTCATTGTGAGTTTTGCTTGTTGTGAGAGGAGCACTTGAGCTATGGAGATGAGATCAGTTGCATGAGGATTCTTGAGGGAGGCTACTAGCTTTCCTTGTGGGAGGCTTGGAGCTGCTTGCTTCATTTATTTACTAGAGCTATTCTACTTCAGATAGGGGCGCATTAGCTTGGCAGGCTGATTCATTCCTGGTAGGATATCTAACCATCAGATTGCAGTAAGTTCAATTGCAGAGTGAGGACATCTACAAGAGCTTCATTCATGTGGAGGGGTTTTCATATCTGACATCACAGTTGGAAATTGGAGCAGATTCAGTGGTTCTGGCAGTTTGCATGAGGGGTGCACCATTCTGGGGCGCATTTGTTGGATTTGAGCTTGTATATCATCCCTGTTAGAGTTGCTATTGTATCAGGTTCTATATTGTATTGTGTTTATTGTAACCCTTCATCTGCTTTCTTCATATATACACATAGATATCAAACTGGTTTTCCCCGGGGGGGTTTTGTCCAGGGTCATGTTGACCAAAAATACCTATGTCTACAAATGCATGATATTGGTTCTTAGATCTGTTCATAATCAGCAATAAATGATGTATTAGGTGTGTTATGTTTATTTGAGTTGCATGTACTAATTTTCTGTGACAAAAACGACATGCTAGAGCACTCAAATTGAGAACATAACTGTAACAAATCAGCTTGAAAGTATTTGGACTGTTGGCTGTTATAAAACAGCAAAAAACTAATTAAGAAGACAGTGAAACTTAGAGCCTCTCTGTGGTCAAAGACAGACCCAAAAGGCAAGTTGATAGGACCTGGAATTTTCACATGGTATCAGAGCTTCAGTGGCTGATTTTTGGGACAGTTGGGACAACATATTGAGTGGTTGTCATATACTTCTTTCTGGAAGATTTTGAGGACAGCCATTGACTCATTCAGTGGTTGTTAGAGGGCAGAATTTTTCAGAGGATTTTTGGGCAGTTTGGACACCTTGAGATCAGTCTCTTTTCACACCTACGCAGTAGAAGTGAGGCTGATTTTTGTGACCTCTTTTCACACCCATTTTGTTGGGAGTGAGGTCAGATTACATTGTCCTTTTTCACACCTATGTTGATAGGAGTGAGATAGTATTTTCCTTGGTAGTGTGAGCATCATTTGGGGATTGGCAGATTGGCAGAGATGTCAGCATCTCAGATGCGAGTTGAGGACAGGCTAGCTGGGACTAGCAATTGGTCGTCTTGGAAGGCAAGGATGATCTTCATCTTGGAGGACCTCGAGCTTTGGGATATAGTCGAGGAAGTTTTTCCCCCCATTCCTATCGCTACTCCCGTCTTGGTGGCAGAGTTCAGGAAAAGGAACAACAAGGCGAAGAGGACTTTTCTGACACAGCCCGGGATCACATTATACCCCATTTGACGGGGAAGGCTCATGCATATGACATGTGGGCATCTTTATGCAAGCTATATGAGAGCTCAAATGAGAATCGGAAGATGGTTCTTCATGACCGACTCAGGGACATTCGCATGCTCAAAGATGAGTCGGTAACTTCATTCCTTGGTAGATACACTTAGATCAGAGATGAGTCGTCGGCGAGGCTATTGAATCCAACTCTTTGGTGAGGCAAGCTTTGAATAGATTCACCAAACCGTGGGGTCCATTTGTACATGGCATAGTTGTCAGAGAGGTCTTTCTTGCATGGGAGAGGATGTGGGATGAATTCATCCAGAAGGAGATCAGATTAACATCAAAGGCTTCTAGACAGAGGCAGCAGCAACAGCAGTAGACTAGTCAGGGTGAGGAGGATCTTGCTCTTTGGGTAAAGGGCAAGAAGAAGGTCGACCGAGGTGGTCGGTAAGGTCCCAAGATTGGGGGCCAGCCACAGAGGAGTGGAGGAGCAGAGAGCAGTAGTGGTCAGGGCAGTGGTCAGGGTAGAGATATGAGCAAAGTGAAGTGCTTTGTTTGTAAGAAGCTCGAGCACTATGTTKGACAGTGTCCGAACAGGAAGAAGAAGAAGGGTGGTACAGCGGCTACAGCAGAGGAGGCRGACTTTCAGACACAGTTTCAKAGAGAGTGTGCTTTTCATATATGTTGTAGTTCGGTTGAGTCATCGCCATGTATCTGGTATATTGATAGTGGGGCATCGAGCCATATGACTGGAGTTCGAGAGAATTTTTCTGATCTCAGAGGCACTGAGGTCAGGATAGATATTTCTCTTGGAGATGACAGAGTAGTCACAGTTGTTGGGATTGGCATAATTTCTTTTAGGAGAGAGTACTTGCCACCTATATCGTTTATTGATGTTCTTTTTGTCCCTGGGATGAAGAAGAACTTGATTTTAGTTTCCACCCTCCATGATAGAGGTCTTGAGGTTACATTCAGAGGCACCGAGGTACTGATTCATCCTCGGGGGTCTTCACTAGAATCAGGATAGGTGATTGGAGTGAGAGATGGGGATCTATACAGATTACTTTTTAGAGCCACTGCTTGCATTGGTGGCTAGTAGCGACAGCAACAGTCAGTTGTGTGAGTTATGGCATTGCAGGATGGCCCACCTACATCATGGGGCTCTTGGAGGGCTGAGAGAGGTTGTGATCGAAGTGCCACAAATCAGCATAGAGAATCAGGATGTTTGCAGAGGGTGTGCACTTGGCAAGTTCACCAAGGCATCATTCCCCAGCAGTGACATTAGGTCAACTGGGATACTGGATTTAGAACACACAGATGTGTGTGGGCCCATGACTCAGAATTCCTTGAGTGGTTGTGAGTATTATCTCACATTTATTGATGACTACTCAAGGAAGACTTGGATCTATTCCCTGAAGGCCAAGAGTGAGGTCTTCGCACGGTTCCAAGAGTTCAAAGCTCTTGTGGAGAACCAGTTGGGAAATGGGATCAAAGTCTTGTGGTCAGATAATGAGGGAGAGTATTCCTCGAGAAAGTTTGTATACGTTTGTGCACAGCATGGCATCAGGAGACAAATGACCGTACCTTACAAACCCCAGTAGAACGGGGTTGCCGAGAGGAAGAACCGGGCCATTACCGATGCAGTGAGATCCATGCTGCATGATCAGAGTTTTCCTTTGTATTTGTGGGCAGAGGCATGTGCTACTGTAGTTTATCTACAGCACAGGAGCCCCCATAGGATTTTGGGGAAGATGACTCCTGAGGAGGACTTCACTGATAGGAGGCTCGATGTCTAGCATATCAGGATCTTTGGATGTTGGACTTTCTCTCATGTCCCCTCGGAGAGGAGAACAAAGCTAGACCCCACATCCCAGTAGGGGATTCTAGTTGGATACTTAGAGGTGTCGAAAGCCTATCGCATCTACATTCCACCACTTAGGAAAGTGGTGGTGAGCAGAGATGTTAGATTTGAGGAGTATAGGGATTTTGCGAGATCTCTTGAGTCGAGAGTTGGACTTGAGGATGATGCAGAGTTACCAGTTGCAGTCTCAGAGGTAGCACAGCCTCAGCAGTTAGGTACACTAGTATCAGGGGTGACAGGGTCACCATGCACAGCTTCAGGGTCACAGTCAGAGCATGTTCAGTCAGATGGGGCATAGACTTCAGAGGGAGTGTTGGAGCCGCCCCTGTTTTTCTAGCCCTTCACAAGTTTCATTCTTAATGCTTGAAATCTAAAAATGGTTTTCAATTTTCCTCCGAGATATCGATGATCTCTAAAGCTTGATCACGCGAGCAGCGATGATTATTCCACTCTCGATACAAGTCCTACCTGTCGTAAAATGTTTCCTTTTTCGTTCTACTTCGGGATCTCGCAGATCGGATACTATAGCCCATGCAGTTCACACGTCCCGAGTCACGAAATAGCGAAGTCATTTTAACTTTTCACACAAAACAGTAACAAGGGTAAAGTTTTCCCCAACTCATGTTTAAATGTCGTTGGGGTTTCGCGTCTCGGCGATCGCCAAACCCAAAAATTTATTTTCATAACCCCGATAGCCGAGAACACAAGTTCCTTATTTGAGTAACTCATGTCAAGGTTAAGGGTAAAAGTTAAACCGTGGTAAAAGTTCCTCTCGGCATTTCGCCACTCGGCGTTGTCCCTTTTGAAAGTTTGAACATCTAAACCCCGACTCGCGAAGTCACGATGCAGTTATAACGTGATTAATTAATTACTTAATCCAAGATTATCTTCTCTTTTAATTAAGTCATGTTATCACAATCTCGCAGTTTCGCAGCTCGGCATGTAAATCTCCCGAAAACTTATCTTCGAAGCTCCGAGTCGCGATATGGCGAATATAATAATTATAAAATTAATCAAGCCCCAAATCGCAATTATCTTTAATTAAACCAAAATCGATCTTCGCAGTCTTGGGTGTTAGAGACTCAAAATGTTAAAGGAAAATCCCTGATATAACGAGTACCGAAACACTGTTAACAGCGGTAAAACCAGATTAATTAAGCTAAATCAATGAATATCCCGCGCTTTGATGTCTGCACGATATACGAGGTAGCATTTTTCCTCCATGCGCCAACTGAAATTTTAAAACCGCCAAAATTTATGACATTAATGAGGAAATAGGGTAAATCGATGTATAAGATCATATTTTTATGACAGAATTTATTTCCAAATGTGATTTGACAGACTTGCTCTGAAAGGTACCAAGTTTTGAGTATATATCAGAGTTGTATTTCATTATATCAAATGCATTTTCATAGCATGCAGAGCTCACCACCTCTTAGTAAACTGACTTATGTATGTATACGCAGTTCTATCGCAGAAGAGCTAAAACGCAAGCTTCAGCCATGGCTCCACGAAAAGCAGCAAAGGTGAATGTTGAGGTTTCGGGACAAGGCTCAGACAATGTCTCTGATACTTCACCCCGAAGTATCAACTCGGTCCTGAATTGGTCATATGTTTCAGATATTCTGCAAGCAGAATTGGTGGATTATTCCGACGACTCTGATGACAACGAAAGAGATGATTTAACCACCAAGTACAAAATAGTCGTCCAATCCGGAATGCACAGAGTAGCAGCCAGACTGCGGTTGCTTCCATATTATGATATGGTCTGATGGGCATTGGACCATGTGGACATACCGACCAGGACTATCATGAACGAGCAAAGAGTCACCATCGGGACTTTCAGGCCGGAGCATCTGCAAACCATGTATAAGCTGCCCATGACGTCTGACCACACATATGGCGCTAAGTTCTTGGAAGAATTCAAGGAGAAGGAATGCGAACAGTATGATAAAACCATGTTTAGTTTGATCAAGGATTGGGTTTCAAACACCGCGAAGTTCAGAGCTGATACCCACGGCATATATTCAATCGCTTCGTTAGAACCGCAGTATAGATATGTGGCCATGATGACATGCCGGTTATATGGGAAAGAGGACACATCGCATTTTTTCCTTTCGTGGGTGCCTCTAATGTTTCAGGTCGCCGAAGGTTGTTCCTTTAACTGGGCAAAGATGCTTTCGGATAGCTTGACCAATCGGGTCACAGAGTATCGGGAGCAGAAGGAGAATGGGAAGGCATCGTCATTTTTCATGTCCGCTTACATTATGGTTGCAATCTGTTCTATGACACCATTTCCATTGATGAGCTGGAGTTGGACTCCAGCCGAAGATGAACCCATACATGTATATCATGCAAAATTATGGGAAAACAAAGCAAAAAAAATTTCTTATGAAATTTTTAACTGGGTAATGGTGTCGCTGCACATCGCCATTTTTTGTCACCCGCCACCCCGGATCTCGGACAGCATAGTAATGAATCTGAGTAGCATAGCAGGTTGGTATGTGGAAGCAGAATTTTCATACCTCAGAGTTTTCGGGGCTTTTGTTCCCCCACATGCGTTGCCATTGTTCATTCCCGACAAGCTGGCTTGTTGCGAGGTTGCCCGACAAACGGTGATTGGCGGTGTGAGAAAAGAACTTAAAGGGTACTCAAAGAAGGAATGGTCGTCATTTCCTATTCGTTTGAATTCTTATTCTTTATTAGATTTCGGGCATGCCAAAGCCGAGGTGGCAGCCCTGGAAGACCTAAATTTGGTCTCCATCGAATACAAGAAGCACGATCCACAGAGGGTCGTGAGCAATCATTTGGCTAATTGCGGGCTCAAGAGATTTGAGCATGAGAATTCACCCTCGGATGACATTTTCCGAGGAGCAAGGTCCTATGAGGAAATTCTAGCCCGGATTCAATCCTTGGCACCCGATGAAAGAGTCGATGTTCTGAAGTTCCAGGAACATCGACGTAGCTATCTTCCCGTTGTGTTGCGAGGAGAGGGTCCAGGTATTTCGGTAACGAAACAGAAGGATGTCGAAGGCTCTAAGGAGACGACTCCTGACCAAGGAAAACACCAAGGTGAGGGGGAACAAACACAGAATCCGGAGACAGAAATAAAGACTCCAGAACCACCGAAGAAGCAGATTATGGCCGATACTCTGGGAAAATCGACGAAACAGATCGATGAACCCATCACATCAGTCACCCCCTCGCAGTCGACGCAGGGAAATATCGATGAGGGATGGATATTCAACAAAGAGTTGAGGCCCATAAGAGTAGAAGAGCTCCCTCCGAATGAGTTTTTCTTCGATAAAAAGAGAAAAGCAGTAGTAAAAAGGGAATTCTACTAGGAAGGAGAGTCAACTGCCAAGAAGTATAAAGTTATGACCGAGGGAAAGGATAAAAAGAATGAGCAATTTTCCACTGAAATTGCAGGGACACTAGGAGCGTATGCCTCGACGAATCAATTCTCAGTCGGACTCTTAAAGAACCAACTTAAAAGAAAAAATCACCTAATTAGGACTCTTGAAGCTAGACTGGCCACAGCAACAGAGAATGCTAAAGGACAGGCGAGCGTGGAAATAGAGCAGGCCAGATTGGCCGATAAAAATGAAATAGAGATGCTCATAACTAAGCTTGAGCAAGCACAGTTGGTGGTTCGGGATGGTCGGATGCAAGCAAGCCAGCAGAGGGATTTGATCAAACAATTGCAGGCTAGGGTAGAGACCGCCGAGAGCGGAATGATAAACATCGGGATGTTCAAATCCCAGGCGATCGAGATTCGGGGCAGAGTCTCTACGGCGCAGCGAAATTTGCTCGCCAAGATAGAAGCAATCCGAGACAACTGTTTGCTGGTAAATTAGGTGTCTGAGAACTTATCTGCCAAAGAAAGGGATGCCGGAGCATCTCGGGTCGCCTTCCAGGAGGCTATGATAGCTACGAACAATAGGGTTTCGGCAGGTACTCCCAGGTTCACCATTTCAAAGAAAACCAGAGGAAACATTCTGTTAAAGGAATGGGAGCATAACATCGTCAAAGGTAAGCAGCAAGCCCAAAAGATAATCAATTCCTTAGAGGAGGCCTTTAATTCTACAGACGGTGATCTGTTGGGTATTGACAGCAGAGGTAATGTCGAAACATTGATGCAAATGAATGTGGAAAGGATCTCGCTTGATCTGAAGGAAAGAGAAGAAAGATATTCGGTCGATATCTCTCAGATGACTATGGTAGACATAATCCAAGTGGATAAGTGCATGATTAAGCCCAGCACGCAATTATGTGCCATCGACATTATAGATGGACAGATGGAAGACAGGCTGCAGCAGTTAACCCGAGAATGTTACTTCTTCGAAGCTAGCTGTCAAGAAGAACCATCGCGGCTAATATCTCAGTTGGTTGAAAGATGTATCGATTGTACCGAGCTCGTGCAACGACAAACATCTGGCACCAAGTGAGGACAAAGTAGGAGAAATGGAGCGATTGCAATCCTCCCTGTCATAACCGAAATTTTGTGACTATTGAGATTCTACCTTATTTGTAAAATTGTATAAATATACCACAGAAAGAAATAAACAGGGTTGGACCTTTTTGTGTCGTTTGTAACAGAGTTTTTTTTTACATTTCAGAGATAATACAAGCAAATCTGAAGATTCTCAATTCTGTCACGACAGTGTTACAAGTTTGCTTCTTTGTACCTCATATTTCATTTCATTTCATATTCTTAATTGATGTGCTTCGTTATAATTTAGTAGGACCACTACTATAGCGAATGAATTTTGGTTTTCTGCAATTATTTACTGTTTTTCCTCTGTACCAGCTGTCAGCGGGTGTAAGACCAGTCTGCATTTTCAGAATTCTACACATATTCTCTGCTACATCGGTTATTTCCTTACAATTTTCCTCTTTTGTTTATGCGTGAGACTCTTCCCTGGTAGGAGCCTTACACCATAGGCAGCTAAATGTTTTTCTCCCACCTTGCACCTTTTATTAAAATATAATACAGTTACAGGAATGAGCCTTTGATTTGCATCCATATTTTATTTTTGAAAACGTAAATTCTCTTTTATACGACCAAATTGAGACAGCACTTAATCTCGCTCTGAATTTTTTCCCACCTTTACTGTTCCTCCATGACTGTCCCGATACCGACACAGCCTAACATCGAACCCGGACTATCGAACCAAACGCACATTGCCTTAAACCTCTTCGACACGATTCTTAAGACGGCTACTAACCGGGTCGAACTTGAACGTTCATGGGCAGCCATTGAACAAGATATAACTATCCAAGAACAGTTGGAAGCTAGACAATGCCAATGTAGAAATCTCCCCTAGTTTCCTTTGCCGAAGGTTGACGTTTCTCTCTTCTCCATCATTTACCCACTTTCGGATGCCTTGACACTGTACTTCTAAGCCTTAAGTACAGACTCAGGAACAATAGGGAGTACGGACTTCAGGATCGCAGAGTGTTGAGGCGAGTCCTGAGGCCATTACTCTTGGGCAGAGAGACCTTGTTTCTCTATTGACCACTTCAAGAAAGAGAA
>JZKD02S1072325.1:72581-83515 GCA_000966675.3 Picea glauca | reverse complement strand
GGAGGTGTTCCCCATGTGCTTTTGACCTCCTTAGCACATGAGGGAAGGACATGACACTTTGTACCTTGTAGTTTTGTCTATTTTCACTTTGACTTTGGTTAAAGTGAAATTTGGTTACTTTTGTCATAAAGTGACTATTAATTCACAAAGGGGTGAATTTGGAGACATAAGTGGACTTAGGAAACTTAACCCAAAAGTGAGTTTATGATTTAGAGATGAATGAGGAGATCTCAACTATTGATTAGATTGATCTCCACCATTCATTTCCTAGGTTTCCTTTTTCTAGTCTAAGAGGGGCGCAAATGTCTAAGGAGGGGCGCATTCTTCATTGTGAGTTTTGCTTGTTGTGAGAGGAGAACTTGAGCTATGGAGATGAGATCAGTTGCATGAGGATTCTTAAGGGAGGCCACTAGCTTTTCTTGTGGGAGGCTTGGAGCTGCCTGCTTCATTTATTTACTAGAACTATTCTACTTCAGAGAGGGGCGCATTAGCTTGGCAGGCTGATTCATTTCTGGTAGGATATCTAGCCATCAGATTGCAATGAGGTCAGTTGCAGAGTGAGGAAATCTACTAGAGCTTCATTCCTGTGGAGGGATTTTCATATCTAACATCACAGTTGGCAGTTGGAGCAGATTCAGTGGTTCTGGCAGTTTGCATGAGGGGCGCACCATTCTGGGGTGCATTTGTTGGATTTGAGATTGTATATCAGCCCTGTTGGAGCTGCTATTGTATCGGGTTCTATCTTGTATTGTGTTTACTGTAACCCTTCATCTTCTTTCTTCATATATACACATAGATCTCAAACTGGTTTTCCCCAGGGGGGTTTTGTCCAGGGTCATGTTGACCAAAAATACCTGTGTCTACAAATGCATGATATTAGTTCTTAGATCTGTTCATAATTAGTAGTAAACAATGTATTAGGTGTGTTATGTTTATTTGAGTTGCATGTACTAATTTTCTATGACAAAAACGACATGCTAGAGCACCCAAATTGAGAACATAACCATAACAAATCAGCTTGAAAGTATTTGGACTGTTGGTTGTTATAAAGCAGTAGAAAACTAATTAAGAATATAGTGAAACTTAGAGCCTCTCTGTGGTCAAAGACAGACCTAGAAGGCAAGTTGATAGGACCTGGAATTTTCACACCATATATGTGGAAGCACCATGTTGTTTATGAGTCTCGACCCCGCAGTGTCATTGTTTCTTTGGGGGGTCATCTCTATAGAATACCAGAGGTATTTCTGACTATTGTTCCACCTAAACAGTGTCGCAAGGTAGTATCTCATACTACAAAATTCATCTTCTTCACAATATGTTCAAAAGGTGAACAGGAGGATATTGCAACCACTATAGCCTCGGCCCAAGCACCTTCTATCCAACAGAAGCAGGTCGACAAGATTGTAGCAAAGTGTAAAGATTCCTTCTGCACATAGGCATCTCATGTAGCCATATTGGTTAAAAAGGCCCAACCCTTCCAGCAACATGTTTGTGACAACCTTCAACAAGCTAAGCAACGCAACTTCTCCAACAAGGCAAGTAACTCATCAAGACACAGATTCAACAAACACTTTTCCCTCTCCCAGGGACACTTAACACAATGGATATCATTACTTACTAAGGAGGGAGGATTGATCCAGGTGGATATTGGTGGCCACCCACATTTTCCAACTGGCTCAAAACAGTTTTCTGACAATTTTGGTAATTTACTAATTTTAGTAGTTTTTAAATTCCAGGGCCATTTTGAGGGCCTAAATGAAGGTTTTTTTGGCTTGATACTCTCAATGATAGTCGAAGGCTTTGATTGATCCTGTAAATGAATCTCCTCAATGATACCTTTCCAACGAGCTATCTTGCACCCAAAACGAAGATCGTATGCCAAAGTTACGCCCCCGGGAAGTTGATACACCAAACTACCCAAAACAGGGTCCACAAAACTATTGGCTTTTCACCTTCCAGGGTTAGGGTTTTGGATTTTCTTTATGATAAAAAGGCCTTTTGAGCCTCATTGTAAAATCATCTTCTTGCTAATGTGAGTAGCAGACACATCTCTTCTCAGAGATAAGTTGCCACCATTCTAGCGAGTCTTTCACTCTGTGTTTTTTTACAGACTTTGTACATTTTCGCTCATTAATAGAAAATTGTGTATTACTGTATCTCTGTTTTTATGGTTTCATCTTTGATACATTTATGTTATATTATTGGATATCCTAGATATCTCTGTATATTGATTTATTATATCTTCGTTCTCATTTCATGTCGAAAATAATCTGGATCATTGGTATGAGAGCAGGTTGCTCTTGATCATTTTTTAGTGCATATCCCCGACGAGGTCCAAGTATAGAAAGTTGGGTATCGATCTTGTCTCTCTTGAATACAATCGCTCTTGCACGCCCAAGAAACCCTCCATGGTGGAAGAAAAGAAAAATGATGGAGCAGACAATTCTATCAATATGTTGCTTGAGCAAGCTCTCACGCGACAAAGGGACAAAATGATGGAGAATTTTTCCCACATCCTTCAACGCCTGCCGATAGCAACAAGCGCATCTTCATCCAACACACACTTTGGAAGAACCTCTCCTTTCAAGGTATAGATTAATTTTGATATTCATGTATTTGAAGGTGAGATAGGTTCGGATGCCCTAGACAAATGGTTAAATCTGTTAGAGGGTTATTTATGTGTTCATAATTTTTTCGACAAGGAAAATATCACCTTTGCACTCCTTAAATCTCTCCCCCATGTCAAACATTGTTGGGAAACTTGTTGGGATAAAAGTTCCAGAGAGGATTATGGAATATATGGGGTTGAGCCCACTTGGGATTGTTGTGTGGATGCAGTAAAGGAACAGTATTACCTTGTTGGAAACTATGAGGACCAGTACATGAGATGGTCCACACTGCGGCAAGAGAGGGGCCAAGCAGTTCCAAATTTCACCAATACCTTCCATACCTTGCACACCAAGCTGGGTATCAAACACTCTGAATGACATTTGGTTTTGAAATACCGTGGGGCTCTACACAGATACATATAAAATGAAATGGATTTTCTGGACATCTCATCACTCGGTGTTGCTTATCGATGTGTTGTTAAAATCAAGCAGAAATTTAAGCACCAGAACAAATGGGAGTTTGGGTCTGCAAATCTGCAAAACCAAAGTATGATAAAGACGGCCCTAAACAGTCTCCCGAAACCAGTCTAAGCCACAGGAAAAGAAGGGTCATGGGAAGACAAAGAAGGACACCAAAAAATGGTGTGATTTCCACAAAAGCCCCTAGCACAACATCGAGTAATGTTACTCAAAACAATGATTGGTGGCCAAGATCAAAGACAAGGATCTGAACCCTGATTCAGAATCTGATTCTAAAAATACTGGTAAAAGACAGATCATCGACGAAGACCCCATTGCTATTGTTGCAACCGCAACAATTCAACCAGAAGAACCAACATATCCTGAAGAGAGGGAGCACCTTTTTCATTCACAGATGTGGGTGAAGGGGACCCCACTGCATTTTATTGTTGATAGTGGAAGCCAGAAGAACCTCATCTTAGCAGAGGTCATCAAACAGTTGGGATTGGTGACAACACCACACCCGCAACCATACAACATTGGATGGCTTCGTCGGGGACAAGATATTTGTGTCAACCAACAGTGTCGATTGTCATATGGCATCTAGCCCTTCAAGGATGAGGTATTATGTGATGTTTCCCCACTAGATTTCTGTGATTTTCTCTTGGTCCAACCATATATGTGGAAGTGCCATGTTGTCTATGAGTCTCGACCCCGCAGTGTCATTGTTTCTATGGGGGGTCATCTCTACAGAATACCAGAGGTAGTTCTGACTATTGTTCCACCTAAAGAGTGTTTCAAGGTAGTATCTCATACTACAAAATTCATCTTCTTCACAATCCATTCAAAAGGTGAACAGAAGGATATTGCAACCACTATAGCCTCGGCCCAAGCACCTTCTATCCAACAGAAGAAGGTCCACAAGATTGCATCAAAGTGTAAAGATTCCTTCTGCACACAGGCATCTAATGTAGCCATACTGGTTAAAAAGTCCCAACCCTTCCAGTGACATGTTTGTGACAACCTTCAACAAGCTAAGCAGCGCAACTTCTCCAACAAGGCAAGCAGCTAATCAAGATGTTGATTCAGCAAACGCTTTTCCCTCTCCCGCGAGCACTTAAAAATGGACATCGTTGCTTCCCAAGGAGGGAGGATTGATCCAAGTGGATATCGGTGGCCACCCACCTTTTCCAACTGGCTCAAAACAGTTTTCTGGCAATTTTGGTAAATTACTATTTTTAGCAGTTTTTAACTTTCGGGGCCATTTTGAGGGCCTAAATGAAGGTTTTTTGGGATTGATATTCTCAATGATAAATCAAAGCTCTGATTGAACCCCCTAAATGAATCTCCTCAACGATACCTTTCCAACGAGCTATCATGCGCCCCAAATGAATATCGTATGCCAAAGTTACGCCCCCGGGAAGTTGATACACCAAACTATCCAAAACGGGGTCCACAAAACTGTTGGCTTTTCATCTTCTAGAGTTAGGGTTTTGGATTTTATTTATGATAAAAAGGCCTTTGGAGCCTCATTGTAAAATCATCTTCTTGTGAATGCGAGTAGCGGACACATCTCTTCTCAAAGATAAGCTGCCACCATTCTAGCGAGTCTTTCACTCTGTATTTTTTTACAGTCTTTGTACATTTTCGCTTATTAATAGAAAATTGTGTATTACTATATCTCTGTGTTTATGGTTGCATCTTTGATACATTTATGTTATATTATTGGATATCCGAGATATCTCTGTACATTTCTTTATTATATCTCTGCTCTCATTTCGTGTCAAAAATAATCTGGATCAATGCTCCTCTTCCAGACTTGCACCCTACTTATGTTGCTACTGCACTTATAAGATATGTGCACCAACTAAGTGAGTGTATTTTTCCAAATGAGCTAAAGTACCTTCTATTTAAACTAACCTCGCTAGGTGAACAGGTGTCTCTTCAAGCAGGGTTGACCTATCATTTTATGCATATAATACTTCAATATTACTTATTTTGTTGAGTCGACTTGTCTTCTAGGGTTTTCACACATCTGTTTAGGTTTTCTCTTGCTTCCGAGATATTCTATTCTAGTCAAATGTTTATCCATGGAGGTCAATACCTCTCGCAGCTACCAAAACATCAACACACCTCTCTTGTTCTGGCCCTTCCTTATGCAAGATGGTCGGCCTTTGGCCTTTACCAGCAAACAACTATCAGAGCGACATTTGGGCCAATCAACCTATGAAGAGGAAATGTTGTCTATTCTACATGTGGTGGACCTATGGTACCCTTATCTATTAGGGAAACTCTTCCAAATTAAGACAGATCGTCATAGCCTTAAGTATTTTCTGGAGAAACATCCTTCATCCCCGGAGAAACAAAAATGGGAGACTAAGCTATTTGGATATGATTATGAGATCATTTATAAGAAAGGCAAAGAAAATATGGTTGTTGAAGCTCTTTCAAGAAAATATGAAGAAGAAGGGTCCATTTTTTCTCTCTCCTTCATTGTACCAGATTAGCTCCAAGTTGTTCGCTAGGAATGGCTACAAGATCCCAAAATTTTGCGTCTATTCCAACAATTGCAAGCCAATTCTCTAGTCTCCCCAGGGTACTCTTGGCACAATGATGAGCTTCACTACAAAGGCCATCTGCATTTAAGTAAATAGTCACAACTTAAATCCACAGTGATTTATGAGCTTCATGTTGCACCCACAGCTGGGCACTCTGGGTTTACCAAAACCTATGATCGGGTCAAATGTTCATTTTTCTGGGATGGTATGAAATAGGATGTTTTCACTTTTGTGGAGGAATGTGATGTTTGTCAATGCAACAAGGGAGAAATAGTCAAATATCATGGAAAACTACAACCGCTTTCGATTCCACCCGCTATTTGGAGGGATATCTCTATGGATTTCATTGTTGGCCTACCTAAATAAAGCAATAAGTCAATCATCATGGTGGTAGTTGATCGTATTTCCAAGTATGCTCATTTCTTTTCTCTTCAACACCCATTTACCACCTCCATTGTGGTTCAACTTTTCATGGATCATGTCTTCAAGCTTCATGGCATGGCTCATTCTATTGTTTTTGATCGAGATCCCACTTTAACCAACAATTTTTTGAAAGAACTCTTCAGGCTATAGGGCACCCAATTGCATCTCAGCACCGCATATCATCCCCATACTAATGGTCAAACTGAAGTTGTCAACAAGTGTTTGGAAAATATTTGAGGTGTTTTGCATTTGAAATACAAAATCAGTAGGCTCAATGGTTACCACTATTTGAATGGTGGTACAACACTTCTTACCATATAGCTACTCACATGACTCCTTTTGAAGCAGTATATGGAAAAAATTCACCTTCATTTATCTCATACATGCCTGGTGTCTCGAAGGTCCAGGCAGTTGACCAAACTCTTACAGTTCATGAGGCTATTCTCCGTACCCTCAAAGAAAAATTTGGTCATGGTTCAGAATCGCATGAAGCAACAAGCATACCAATGTCACTCTGAATGTCAATTTGTTGAAGGAGACCAAGTGTTTCTTATAATGCAACCTTATAAGCAAACTTCACTCAAGGCTGAACATTGTCAAAAACTGGCGCCCAAATTTTATGTTCCTTATAAAGTTCTCAAGTGCATGTGACAGGCGGCCTATCATTTATCTTTTCCCATTCATTCTCAGATCCATCTTGTTTTTCATGTCTCCTGCTTAAAGAAGGTGATTGGAACTAAGTGCCAAATTCAAACCACCCTTCCCCGATTTGGATGAAGAAGGCTCCATCTGGTTGCAACCACGAGAATTTTTGGGCCAGCGTGAGCGTCGTCTCTGTCAGTGCACGATCAAGGAAGTGTTGGTGAAATGCAAAGATACAACTCTAGCAGATGCCACCTGGGAGCCAGCTACCATTCTGCAGCAATTTCCTCATCTCAATCCTTGAGGAAAAGGTTGTTTTTTTAAGGGGGAGGGCATGATAGGGACCTAACCTCCCTAACCCCTCATGTAGGTAGAATAATATATTTTCTATGTAATAAAGGCCAATATTAATAAGTGCTAGTAATAAGGAAGAATAAGTAAAATGTATGAAGACCTAATAGAAGCTTTCGCTTCTAGAAGATCTTCCTCTAGATTGTTCTTTCGATAGATAGATTTAGTATAAATAGGAGTCGAGGGTATGAGAAGTTTTATGTTGAGAATTATTGTAATAGAGTGTTGATCTGCTAGAGGTTGCCCCCTCGAAGAGGCAAGTAAACATTGTTTCCTATCAATAAACCTATTATTCTAGTGTTGTGGTTTCATCTATTGTGTTGTTCTGTTGTTATTCTCTGTAATATTTTTGTTTTCGGCTATTATAATAGATTTGGTACCTTACAAATATATTTATTATATTTATTCAAAATATCACTATAAAACAAAGACTAAACTACAAGTTCAAAAATTATTTAAATAAAAAAACTTAATAATACTCACTTTATAGTTGTAGATATGAATAACTTTTAATGCATGTATGTTTGTCTTCAAGCCCAAACTAAACATGAAATTCGAATAAATCAACACCATGTTCATGGCAAGCATTTCCTCCACTTTGTTGTCATTGTCAACCAACCATATCATTGATTTTTATTGTATTTTCATATATGAGAGTAATACTATTTAGTTTTTTTTCCAATCAATACTAAAACAATGGTTCAAATTTACAAAGATGTTGAAAGTTTACATATATAAAGTTTAATTTTTAAAATATGTTGAAATTTTATATATGTGTTTTCTTTCTTATTTTCTAGTTGAATATTTATGGATGTTCAAGTTTTGGTGTTCTATTAAATATATTCATATAATTATTAGCACAAATTAAATTAGTAATTTTGAAATTATAGTTGATGGAGAAATATAAAGTTTTAATTTTGGAGATTTTAATACAATTCTAAATTGGTACTTATTAATACCAAAACTAGAATTTAATATATTAATGTAGTAAAGTCTAATATACTATATAGCAATTCCCCCGGGATGGGGTGCCACCTGGCCAATGTCAGCAAACACATGGAATGGAGTGGCCAGGGGAGTTATTAACCCCGGTTGCCAACCCACAACCCATAACCACCACATGGCTCACAGCCTGCAGATAGTAATGGTAGTGCGCCTGGACAGCCAAGCAGGGTTAATGGTCACTCGCGCAAGCCAGACCAGGCGTACCAGGCCTAGGAAGGTTGTCAATTTGGATCTAATGGTTAGGGAGGCTATCAATTCACGTAGTAATAAGCGGGAAATTTCCCTGGTGCACTCATCCCTTCTCCCTCCGCTCTTGCTCATGCTCCTTGGCTCCTCTGGGTGTTTTTTCACCATCATCCTCTATGTTTTTTTCTCAAGTTCTCTCTCACCTTACCCGCTCCTTCGCTCTGTCACCCTCTACAACTGTGTTGGCTTCACTTCTCCTTTTCTCTCTCTGGCGCACTTTCACCGTTCCCTCGTCCCTCACAAGAGTCTTCTTTGTAACTTCATCGATGCCTCTCTGCTCTTGGCCCTTTCAATATTTCCCAAGCATCTTCTAATCGCCTCTTCTCCCTCAGTCCCAGGCCTCTACATTTTTCCTAGCATGCCCAGAGAAAGGGAGAAGTCTAAGAGAGGTGCACAGTACTATAGCTCCCTCTCCAAGCGTGACAGACTCTCCCCTCCCAATTGGCTCTCATTCCCCGCTTTTCTATCCAAAGGCACAACAACCAGGGGTCGTCGGAGGTGCCTCTATCATCCCCACACTCGCTTCATAGCATTAGCCCGGCTAAGGAGGAAGCACCACCATCATGCATGTGCATTCCTCTAGCCACCGGTCTTCTGCCCCCCCAAAAACTCAACCCTCAGGACCCGTATTATGGTGATGGCAGTTGCATAGTGGAGGAAGAGATTCCCTCGTGCTAGCAAGAGACCCCCTTGAATGTTATGGCCGCGGTGGATGAAGATGATACGGTGATTGCAGTGAACGCATCAGAAGAAATGTTGGGTATGTGTTATATTCTTTGCATGAGTAGTAGTGTATGTGTGTTGTGTTGGGCGCGTAGGGGTTCAGGGGCAGTGTAACGCCCCCGGCCATCAACCCCACGGTCGGGCCAACGCTACTACGCGGAAAAACACTTCTGGAACACATTATGCATTCTAATGAACTTAAAACGCTTAATCATAGTTAAACACGGAATTACTACTAGCATTTCAGAGTTAATGGAAATAACAATAATTCATATGCACAACAAAATATGTGATAACATTGCAAGAATCACAGGTATGCAATTTAATTAATTACAGAATTACAAAACATAGTGACACTTATCTTTGAAACTGTCACGCACCACCAACTGTGTGTAGACCTTCAACGAACCTCCCAGCCTTAGACCATGTTTCTCATCACTCTTAGCAGTAGGTCACCCCCGAGTTGGGACAAAGCTCCACTAGGTAAGGAATCATAGGCTAGGTAAGGTTTACAGGAAGAATACACGTAAAAGAAGGATGATTCTCTCATATGAACCACTTATGCCCACTGCCCACAGACTCTCCTTCCACACATGCCTATCTCACCCCAGGAGTATACACCTTCTCTGTCGCCTAGACAGTTCTTCAGCTGCTAACCTCCCTTGCCTTGGGCTTCAGCAACAGACCGGACCGGAAATCTTCGATCTTTGTGGCAACTACGGGGTTCCTTCCAGGAGCTCTCTCCTTCCTTCGCGCACTCTCTCACCTAGAGAGAGTCGCTCACAAGCTTGGTAAAACCTGCCTCTTCAACAACAATCACCTCCCTCACCTAGGAAGAGGTTACACATAGGTCATACAACCAGTTTCCTTAATCTCATTCACGTACAAAGCAGAAAAATAACAAGGCTCAGCAATGAACATACAACAGCAACAAACCACACCCAGCCAAGAACTGCGTGGCCACCAAAGTCAACTGGGACAACAAACACGGGTTTCCCAAACAGATGACAGATAGACGCTTCAACCCAACCAGGCTAAACAATTACGGGACATTCGGTTTTCCCAACCATCCATACAGAACAAACTCACGGTTCTGGGTTTCAGGGATGCGTGATAAGAAATCCACGCAAAGGTTGAACACAGACTCGATGGTTTTGACAAAGGGTGTACCGGCTCCTCCATAAATCAACACAGGCCTTTTTGGTTTCAGAGTTGCATGAGGGTATTCTTGCAGAGGTCATACGAGATTCCTGGTTCAGACAATTGACGGTAGAATGGAGGAGGAACCCCCATCATGGCTCAACTCAACAGTTTTAACTGCATGCGCTTGGGTTGACACTTGTCACCCATGAAGCTCGTTCCTTCCCATATGGAAGTCACTCGTCCTTCCAAAGAACTTAGGACAAAACATCACATTTAAACAACTTTGGAATAGTAATAATTTAATATTATTCTCAAGGGTTTAAGCCCCCTCAGCTTAGCCCCTCTTCCAACCTCTCAGCCCCCTCTCCCTTACCCAGGATTTGTGGATGCTTAGTCCCCCATCACTCATTCATCGTGGTTGGTCCACATGCATAGATGTTTTGTATTAATACTGTCCATAATTACATGTACAAAAAATCAGGCTCCTGGCCTTCAACACTTAGGCTCCCTTGCCTAATAACACATAAGCCCACTAGCTTATATAACTTGGCTCACCAGCCTATAAAACAGAATTACAATTCATAATGCAAGCTTTATACTTCATAGACATGATTTACAACAGGGCTCAACCTTGGGGACATTACAATCCCCTCCCCTTATTTTTGCACTGTCCTCGGTGCAACTTTACACTGCATCTGCAAGCTTTTCAAAATTTTCAAAAAGATGCGGGTACTCTATCCGCATAACATCTTCATGCTCACATGTTACGTCCTCG
>JZKD02S1072325.1:42384-58339 GCA_000966675.3 Picea glauca | reverse complement strand
GGATGTGAAAACTCAATTGTCCTCTAAATTTGACATGAAGGATCTTGGTGCTTCAAATTTCATTTTGGGCATGGAAATTAAAAGAGATCGGAAAAGGAGGAAACTATGGTTAAATCGGAGAAAATATGTTGAGACAATATTGCAGAGGTTTAATATGCAGGAATGTAAACCGGTCAAGGTTCCTATTCCTGTTGGTGTAAAGTTATATGCAAATCAGTGTCCCAAGACACATGAAGAGGAGGAGGACATGTCTCGTGTTCCATATGTGAGTGCAGTTGGTAGTTTGATGTATGCAATGGTCTATACTAGACCAGACATTGTACATGCAGTGGGAGTTTTGAGCAGGTATATGTCAAAACCAGGGAAGGAGCATTGGACAACAGTAAAAAGGGTTTTCAGGTATTTGTGTGGCACTGCTAGCTATGGATTGTGCTACCAAGGAAGACCGAGATTGGACAGAGTGGTGGATATACATGGCTTTGTGGATGCAAATTGGGTTGGAGATCTGGATCGTAGGAGATCTACAAGTGGGTATGTGTTTAACCTGTTTGGAGGAGCAATAAGTTGGATGAGCAAAAGACAGGTTGTACTGGCACTTTCAACAACAGAAGCTTAATACATGGCAGCCACTCATGCAAGTAAGGAAGCAGTATGGTTACAAAGATTGTGTTCAGGTATTGGGTTGGTACAGCAAGCTGTAAGGATAGATTGTGACAGCCAAAGTGCAATTTTTCTAGCAAAGAACCCGACTTATCATTCAAAGACAAAGCATATTGATATTCAATATCAATTTGTGAGAGACATGATTGAAGAAAAGAAAGTATTGTTGATGAAGGTGGACACTTTGAAGAATGTTGCAGATTCATTAAAAAAATATGTGAGCACTGAGAAGTTCTCTTGGTTTAGAGGATCCATAGGCATTATTGCCCTGGACTGTTGACTATGTAACCCTGTAACCCCCTTGTATGCAAAGAAAACAACAAGTGGGAGAATGTTGGGTATGTGTTATATTCTTTACACGAGTAGTAGTGTCTGTGCGTTGCACCAGGCGCATAGGGGTTTGGGGGCAGTGCCCAAGAAATATTTTTCCTGCCTCAGGAAACGTGTCACATATTTAGGTGGTTTTTCGCCAATGGTTTCTATTTCCAGTTAAGGAATTAGGGTTGTTGACTAATCTAGGTCATTGGGTTAGGGTTTTGGATGTTGCTGGCTCCTATATGAATATTGTATTGTAAACAATGTATCACAATGAATGAATATAGAATATGTTGGTTTTCTCGGTTTGGGTTTCCAGGGGAAAAATCTCTGTGTAATGTTTGTATTTGCCATTGTATCTTTTTTGTTCTTTTACTGAAAATTTGTTTGCAGTAAATATTGTACAAGGTTAAGGTCTACAAGAAATGGACGCCAAGATGATGGAGGATCTGCCTCTGTCAACCCCACTCTGATTCGCAGAGGAGCACATTCAGCTCATCTTTGAGCTGCAACAAAAATTGGATGAACATGCCCATATCTAGAACTTCTTGGGACAATGCTTGAAACTCCTGATGGACGCGATGACGACTGCTCCAGCAAGCAAAAGATGTCCAACCTGTGGACAATTCTTTGTCCCAACCTACAACGCTCAAGGGCGGCTGAGTCCAAGCTAGCTCCTGGGTTTCATGGTTTCTTTTTGCTTTCGTCATTTCTGCAAAGAATTGTCATTCTCTTTTATGCTTTGTAAGACAGTTGGCAATGGCCATTGCACAATAGATACTCTGCTCTCTTTTTTGTTACAATTTCAGTTACAGTTTCAGACATGCTTAATGGCCACCTGTCCTGGTTTCCCTACTATGATGGGACAGGGGGCAAAAACATGTTTTTTATATAGACACACAATGATGTGAATATTTTTTAAAAATCTTTTATATTAAAAAAAAATAAAAAATAAAAAATTATACTTCTCTCGTGCCATGAAATAAATATTAAATTTTATGTTGACTAATATATATATTCCATTTTAAATTGATATCTAATTTAATTATAATAAAATTTAAAATATATTATCATGTAAATACTAATTTGCAATCATTTTTATATTTTTTTTATATAATATTGTCATTGTCAACTTGACTTTCCATGCAACATAGAAAGTCATGTAACATAGGAAATATGAGATCGATTCTAAAACCTTTAAAAAAAGGAGAATAAGAAAAACTAAAACCTTAAAAAAAAGGGGAGCATAAGAAAAAGCAATGGTTCATAGGAAATATTAGATCGATTCTGAAACCTTTAAAAAAAAAGGAGAATAAGAAAACTAAAACCTAAAAAAAAAGGAGCATTAAAAAAAAACAATGGTTCGAGGAAAAAATAAGAAACCAAGTTAGATGAGACAAATGTCTAAAAATAAATAAACTATTTAATCATTTTTGGTCATTCGCATTTCATTCAACTTATGTTTTAACACAGATTTCATTACTCCGTGGGTCCCAATTTCGGCACTGCTCTCAAGATTCAAAATGCCACGTAAGCGCTTGACGGACGGATACTGAACTTACGTGTTAATAACGCCATACGTGGAGGACAGGCACAGTCTGCCCACTGGCGACGCATAAAGATAATCATTTTATTAAGGTAATCATTGCGGCATGAAATGATTAATGGGCAAACTTTATTAAAGACGATTGGGCAGTTTGTGGGGCCCTTGTGTTCAGTAAAAACCATATCAATGTTTTTTTCACAAAACAAAATTTCGTTGGGAATAAGTAAATTTCAACAATAAAGTAAGAAGTCCCTTTTATATGCAATTCCATAAAGTAGCTTTAATTTCATACTTAACTTATTATAAAGTATTTTTAATTTCATATTTAATAGTTAAGTAATATTATAATAATAATAATAATTTAATTTTAAGATGGGTTGAGTTAGACACCAAATTGGTGTATGAGATTTTTTTGCCTCAAAAATTTGATTACTAAAATTTAGGGAGACATACATACCCTATCTCTTATGGATTTGAACTTATAAATTTTAAAGAAAAAACATGTGTTTTTAACCATTAAACTCATTTAACGATCTTAAACTCAGGTAAGATCGTAAAGGCTCTGCCCCCATTCGGCACAATTTTGTCTTCCCAATTGACAGGGCAGTGGCCTGGTTCGACAGAGCCTCACAACAAGGGGGCGCTCTTTGTGGAGCCGTGGGAAAAATTGCTCTAAACCCCCACACCTACATTCGCTGGACTTTGAACTGCGGACAGGGATCTAACATGAAGGAAGAACTTTTAGGTGCATGGGCATCTCTCGTTCTGGCAAACCGCCACACCAATGAGCTATTACTTCTTGGAGACTCTAAACTTACTATCGATTGGCTGAATGGTCTAGCTGACTTCCAGGTGGCAGTCCTTGAATGCTGGAAAGAGAGAACCAAAGATGCTACACTACTGTTTAGAAAGCTCTCTTTCAATCACATTTACCAAGAGGAAAACAGCGAGGCGGATACCCTTTCTAAAAGAGCATTGCATCTTCCATTGGGCCATATCTGCTTTACAATATGGGAGGATGGCAATGAAGGACCAGCCATCAAGATTAAGCTTGGATTTGTCATCTTCAGTTTTATTCTGAAAATCCATTGATTTGAAAGTCGATTATAGATGAGAATTCGATTTGATAGTCTTGACAGTCATGAATAGCTCCAAGCATTAAGCATTTCTTCCTATGTGAGTTGTCTTTCGAGAAGACGGTTTTTGTAAATTTTTATATCCTTATGAATATAAAGAGCATTTTTTTCTCGTGGAAAAAAAAAAAAAAACCATTAAACTCATTTAAGTTATACATTTTATACAAAGTATATCTTCTAATTAAAAAATTTCAATAAAAAAAAATCTAAATCAATTCATTAATTCATTTTACAAAAATAGGTTACTTGAGAAAAACTAAATTTGATTAATGATTTTTTTTTATAATAACAATTTAATTATTAATATAAAAACATATAAAAATTAACTAATCTTTTAAATACAACATACCATGATTTCTTTACATAAAAGGATAGGTTCACCCGAGCTTTATTGATTTGGTGAAACGAAAAGGTGATGTTCGTTTAATGCTGTAATAATTTTATATAACACAATATTTAATTGAGAATATAAATTAATCTAGCTTCAAAAGATTTATATGAAATATTAATATAATAATTTTTAAAATATCTTTTTATATAAAATTCTTAAGAGGTTGTAAGTTCAAATTCAGAGGGGGCTAGGGTATGTATATCTCCTTAGATTTTACCAGTCAAATCGTTGGGCAGAGGGGGGTCCCTTGTCCCACAAACAAGGGAGTCTCATACACCAATTTAGTGTGGCTTGGTCGTGACCTTAAAAATAGATTATTCAATACAGCCTGAGTGGGCCTAATGGTTAAGAACATGTGTTTCGTCCTAAGATGTCACAAGTTCAAATCCAAAGGGGGGTAGGGTATGTATACCTCCGTAGACTTTACCAGTAAAATTGTTGGGCGGAGGAGGTCCCATACACCAAATTGGTGTCTGGCTTAGCCGTGACCTTAAAAATAGATTATTATTATTATTATTATTATATCATTTATATAATCACTTATCTTATGACATCACTATTAGCATAGTACTATCATTTATATGATAACTTTAAAAAATGTCTCGATATCACTATTTAAATCATTTCATAGTTATCAATGATTCACTTTATTTTTGCTTTAAAAAAATTGTTTTTAAAAACATATACTTTGTTCTTTGAACATTCATATGTAAATATACATAAAATATTCCAACTCTAACATTTTACAACACTATTTGCAATTTTATATAACACTTCAATTGTTCACCCTCACAACTTATAAACACCCATTGTGAATCTACAACTCACAATGTCCATATCTAAAATTACATAGAATATTCCAAACATTTTACAACATTGTTTGCAATTTTATATAACACTTTAATTGTTAATCCTCATAACTTATAAACACCCATTCTGAATCTACAACCTTTTTTCAATACTAGTTAACCTTGTAATTTGTAAACCTTTTTTCAATACTGGTTAACCCCACAATTTGTAAACCTTTTTTCAATACTGGTTAACCCCACAACTTGTAAACACCCATTTTGAATCTACAACATTCTTTGCAGTACTTGTAAACTTATCTTAGATAACCCTGAATTTTTACGAGCCTTGCTTCCCAACAATGTTAATACTTTGAATGCAACATTGTAAATAAAAACATATACTTTGTTCTTTAGACATTCATATGTAAATATATATAGAATATTCCAACTCTAACATTCTACAACATTGTTTGCAATTTTGTATAACACTTCAATTGTTAATCCTCACAACTTGTAATCACCCATTCTGAATCTACAACCTTTTTTCGATACTTGTTAACCCCACAACTTGTAAACACCCATTTTGAATCTACAACACTCTTTACAGTACTTGTAAACTTATCGTAGATAACCATGAGTTTTTACAAGCCTTGCTTCCCAACAATGTTAATACTTCGAATGCAACATTGAAAATATTTAGATTACATTATTTACAAATTACTCATGCTTGGTATACTATGAGCAAGACTCACTTTTTGCATATTCCAACGAGATCAAATCCCATAGCATTGAAACCATCTTTGGAATATTGAAACTTATTTTTCAATAAACCAAATACAAATTCATTAAAAATAAGTATATACTTGTTTATAAAATGCCAACTATTGTGTTTTATCATAGCATGTCTTAAAACAATAAGATTTTTTTGAATTTTTCCAACATCCTTAAACAATTTTCTTAACCACGCCAACTCCTTTATCTAACAAGCCACAACATGTTTAATATACATGCTTAAAAGAGATGTATTAGGTTCTTCTTGCTTCTACGCTCAAAAGAGATACAATAGGTCCCTTGTTGTTTTTCAATTAGGTGATACCAATGACCCACTTTGAAAAAATTTCCAACATCCTTAAACAATTTTCTTAACCACGCCAATTCCTTTATCTAACAAGCCACAACATGTTTAATTTACATGCTTAAAAGAGATGTATTAGGTTCTTCTTGCTTCTATGCTCAAAAGAGATACAATAGGTCCCTTGTTGTTTTTCAATTAGGTGATACCAATGACCCACTTTGAAAAGTGTATCAATGTTAGTATGGGCTCACCCACATCCCCTATTAACTCCACATCACAATATTTGACAAATTGTATTACATATTTCTAAGTCCCACTGTAGAAGTGTGATGTTGAAATCCCTTACACATCTTATATACTCAAGCAAAGTTAGCAGAGGACACAATTTTGCAAAAGTGGTCCAGGACTACAAGACAGGGGCAACATGAGCTTTGACAGATTGGGTTGAAAGGATAAATTCCAAGAAAAGCAAAGTGGTACTCTAAGGAGAAGGTAGAGGAAAAATTCCCTCACCTCATTCAGTAAAGCTTTTGGGGACCAAAAGCCTCCCTAAATGGGGAGGTATGATCCAGATTGGATCATTATATTATTTTTCATCTATCTTGATGCTTTCATAGTGGAAAACATTGGAGGAATCAGCTTGTTCTGAGCCATTTTAGTGGCAGGTCCCAATTTGGAAAATTGGGGTCTAGAACCTTCTAGAGTCATTTTGAGGTATTAAACAACATTTTTGGGGGTTTTGGAGTCCAAAACTTGTGCCCACACCCATGACAATGTTCTACACTCTGACACCTTTCTAACGGTGCAAATTGTGCATCAATAAGAGCTCGTATGTTATGCCTCCCGCAAGTTGGCCTAATGTGTTGACCACCATGGTATGAGAGAATGCCACGCCGGCCCCAATACTCATGCATATGGAGCTAGGCACATATGTAATTTCAAGAAGATTATAGAAGGTCCAAACCCTATCACAATTGAGGGTTGAGGAAGTAAAAAATCTACCCCTAGATGGCTATTGGGCTATGTTAAATACCAAGCCACTAGGAGGAGAAGGGGTTCCATTCTTTTGCATTGTATCTTGTTCCATAGATGAGCAAAGCATTTGAGAGTGGTATTCTATGAGCATAACAGAGGAGGAGAGATTATGTAGTAGCCATACATGCCATAGGTCAAAGGAAACCCTATCAGAGAATGCCTCTTTCTTTGTGCTTGCATCATTTCTATACCAGAGAAAAGACAACATAGCATCACCTTCTAGTTGGGTTTTCTCTTGTATTGGGTTTCCCAGGTCATATCTTGTGTTTATTCGTGAATGGTGCGATTGTATTTTATTGTTCTCTGTTTTCCACATTTTATCTATTTCATGCATAAGCAGAGAATAAGTAACTAAATATCTTGGAAAACTAAAGGAATTTAACCTTCACAGGTAGATTTTGGTTTTATTTATTAAATTTTTTGTGATGAACTGTTACAGTGGAATATCCACGACAATTTACAGATCATTTACAAGATTTGTTCTTTCTCTATGGTTGGGACCATGCACCTTTTTCTCCATTATTTGTTATGGGGTCCTTAGGGGAGAGGGATTAGCAAGGGGGCTAGCTGGGGCCATGAATAAACAATCATAGATGTGGTGGTCAGGGCTTTGACAATGAAAATAGGTAATGGGTAAGTTGACATAATAGATAGGTTGACGACACATTCTACCTCTAGCTCAAACAAAGATAAACTCCTTGAAGTCTTAGGATAGCTTAACCCTAACATAAAACTGGGATTATCGTCTAGGATTGAAGAATTTATATGGTTCCAAGTAGACAACCTCCCCTAGGGGAGAAACAATATGTTGAAGCTTAGACCAAAATTGCATCAGAAGTCTAGGGAATTCAATCTAGAAAAGACAATATATTTTAGCTTCATTTTCAACTGAGTAGATGGAGTTCATAATTCCATAATCATGAGGGTATTATTATAGATATAGGGACCATTATGCAACACACTTTGAGCATTATTTGCATATGTAAATTGGAAAACGAAGAAGCATTTGGTAAGGTTGTGGGACTAGGTATAGTGACAACCATAACACTCCCAACTATCTTGAACCCATGCATGAATCATTGCCTGGCGGGGCATTCTTCCTACAAAAGACCTCAACAAAGAACCTTGCTTGAATTGGCCATATAGACTATCAACTTCAGCTTCATGTATTTCAATATTAGGGATATCAAGTTCAAGCTCAGGATATTAACTCGTGGTACACCATCAACATGAACTTGTGTTGAGTCTTTGGAGGCACCATTGTTGTTTAGTGCAACATTTTCTCCTCCAATCAAAATGATAGAGTTATCAGAGGATAGAAACAAAATATGGCCCCTCCCCTTATTGATAACAATAGTGGCTTGACAGGCCATGTGGGCCAAGTTTAATGCAACAATATAAGTAGTAAATTTGCATCAAGTGACACATGCTAGAAGATTGTTATCTTCAAGAAATCAAATCACCATGAGTTCCAGAACCTTATCAAAGCCTATTCTTACAACCCATACTTTTCAATTAGTGTTTCTTCTCACTCTTGCAAAACTGAAATGACCTATACATTGTTTTTATTGTTATTGTGCATTGTAAATGAATGGATGCAAAATATAACACTCAATTATGTATTTTTCCCACTTTCATATTTATTAGGTAATCATTAATTCAAATATATTTTTAAGGGCACATTACCTACACTAAAAGATTTACCATTTGAAAATTGGCTTTTGGGTGCAAGTCCCAAGGTCATGTGATATCATCCTCACTCCCTTTGGTACTAACATTGTTGACATTTTCAATTCCATCTTTAACTGTGGTTTTTATCTATGTTGTATGATAGTCTATCTTACTACATTAACATATATCTATGTTAAGATTTAGTTCCATGTTGATACTCATCTTTTAAATTGCATGTGTATGTTAAAATCATTTTTGAGAGTGTGCACTGCTAATTATCCCACACATGTAACAACTATGAGATGAAGATAGTTTATACCAAAAGCTTTGTCAATTTGAAAGTTGAGTTTAGGCCCAAATTGATGTGATGCCAACCTCCATCCCAATAATACTTATTGTTGACTTGGTGGTTAGGACCTCCTTCGGTACTCGTGACATGGTTTAATAGCCTCCCATGGATCTATTAACTTTGGAGATTGTATCAAAAATAACAGGTCTGCCTTTTGGTTTAATGACAAACGAGGGCCAATAATTGGTATCAGAGCCAAAGGTTGTGAGTTCAAGTCCTCTTGGTTGGTTTCGAGTACCTCAATTGGTGTTGAGGGGGAGATTGTTAACTTGGTGGTCAACACCTCCTTTGGGACTCGTGACATGGTTTAATAGTCTCCCGTGGATCCATGAACTTAGCGGTTGTATCAGAAGCTAATAGGTCGAACTTTTGGTTTAGTGGCAAACGAGGACCAACACTAACATCACCAATGGCTTCAGTGTCATGCCTAATGGGTCATTTTTGGTTTGTGGTTGTTATCTATGTGATGTTATATGCTATATTGTCATAGTGACATATCCCTGTGTTGGGATTTCCTTCCACATTAATACTCATTTTTTAACATTACTCCATTAGGCTTGTGGTTGTTATTTGTGTTAGGATTTTGTTCCACATTCATACTCATTTTCTAAATATTTGTCTTTGCACATTACCTCCTCACTAAAATGGCATATACCCATGACAGGATTTTGTTCCACATTAATACTCATTTTTTAAATATTTGTCTTTGCACATTATCTCCTCGCTAAAATGACTTATCCCTATCTTAGGATTTTGTTCCACATTAATACTTCTCTTCTAAATGTTGGGTATGTGTTATATTCTTTGCAAAATTGATCACATGTATTGTACACTGATATGAGAGCAAAGGGTGTCTGAGGGGTGCTCAGCACCCTCCATGCGGGAGGGTTGCAGGAGTTCGGGGGCGGGAGTCGCTAAGAAATTTATTTATTTGTTGGTATGTTTTTGGCAGTTTTTTGCATTCATTTTTTTACAGTTTTTTGGCACATGGTTTTTTGTTGATGGTTTTTAAATTCTGGTTAAGGAATTAGGTTTGTTGAGTAATCTAGGTCAATGGATTAGGAGTTGGATTTCTCATGATCCTATATGTATATTGTATTGTAAACAATGAAGAAGATGATGAATAGAGGATTAGAGGTGCGACTCTAAACATGTTGGTGGTTTTCCCAGTTTGGGTTTCCAGGGTAAGAATATTTGTGTAATGTGTGTGTGTGTGTTGTTGTATCTTAATTATTTTATTAAGAATCTATTTGCAGTAATTAATTGTACAATGTTAAAATCTACATTTGGTATCAGAGAAATTATTGGCTTCAAGGGGACGCCTTTGTGGCTAAGGGTTTGGCTTGGGTCTGTGATAAGCCTTGTTACAGAGGGAGATCTACGATATTGATTCTTCAGGTGAAAATAAATGGCGAGCAATTCAAAAATAGAGATAGAGAAATTTAATGGGCAGACTTTTGAGCTGTGGAAGATCTGTTGGTGGAAAAAGATCAGTGGATTGTTGTGGATTCAGGTATTGCACCTATAGGAATGCCAGTAGAAGACTGGAAAAATTTGGATAGGAAGGCGAAGAGCACAATCTGGTTGTGTCTCTTAGATTCAGTATTGTTGAATGTGTCAGGGGAAGTTACAACCAAGGCATTATGGGATAAGTTGGGGAATTTGTATCAGTCTAAGTTCCTGGTAAACAAATTGTTCCTATGAAAGAAGTTGTATAACTTGAGGATGAAAGATGGAGACTCGGTGACATAACATCTAAATGCCTTCAACATTGTGGTAATTCAGTTATTATCTATTGATATTAAAATTTTAGATGAAGATAAGTGTATCAGTTTATTGTGATCTTTACTAGACTCGTGGGATAGTTTGGTTGTGGCCATAGGTAGTAATACAACTACTTTAAGTTTTGATGATGTGGTCTCACCCTTGTTGTCAGAGAAGATGAGATGGAAGAATATGGAAGGACATAGCACATATGCATTATTTGCAAGAGGATGCTACCATGAAAGAAATAGATATAAGTCCTCAAGTGGGAGATCTAAATATAAGGGTAGATTTGAATCTCTCGGAAAGTTTGTAAAGGTATGTTGGAGATGTGGAAAAGAAGGGCACTACAAGAAGCAATGTAGATCCAAAAGTGTTGAGAGAGGGAAGGGATATGAAGATTTTCCTTCTACAGAAGAAAAAACCTCCTCAGAAGAAGGAGGGGATGTGTACTTGGCTTTATCAAGCACACATGTAGATCACGAGGCATGGTTGGTTGACTCAGGTACATCCTTTCATATGACTCCCCACAGGGAGTGGTTCTGTGAATATGAAAAGTATGATGGAGGTGATGTTTTCTTAGGTGATGACTTGACAACCAAAATAATAAGACAAGGAAAACTCAAGCTGAATCTCATGGATGGAACGATTAGAACACTACATGGTGTTCTGCACATCCTAGGATTGGCCAGAAATTTGGTTTATGTAAGCAAAATGACAATGCATGTGTAAAAACATTGTTTAAGAAAAAAACCTATAGGACAGTTCGAGGAGCAATGGTGTTGTTGAAGGGAGTTTGGATTGGATGTTAGGGACCTAACCTCCCTAACCCCTCACGTAGGTAGAATAATATAATTCCATGTAATAAAGGCTAATATTAATAAGGCCTAGCAATAAGGAAGAATAAGTCAAATGTAAGAAGACATAATAGAAGCCTCCACTTCTAGAAGGATCTTCCTCTAGATTGTTATTTTGGATAGAAATATTTGGTATAAATAGGAGTAGAGGATATGAGAAGTTTTTTCTTGAGAATTATTGTACTAGAGCTCTGCTCTGCTGGAGATTGCCCCCTCAAAGATGCAAGTGAATGTTGTTTCCTATCAATAAAGGTATAATTTTGGTATTGTGGTTTCATCTATTGTGTTGTTCCGTTGTTATTCTCTGCAATATTTTTGTTTTCAACTATTTTAATAGATTTGGTACCATACAAGTGGTATCAGAGCACTTTCCTTGGCAGAACATTGTGGGTTATTTTTTTCAAGGTACATACGTATTCTGGCATCGTAAAGCTACAAATGTATGTTGTTCAACGCATAAATCCACGATTGGGGAAGCATACATGCAGGAACTACAAGTGGTACTTAGGTGCACATTGTTAGCCACCCTTGTAACCCATGTTGGTACCCCTTCGAGTGGTAGTGCATCAGACAACACTTGTATATGGATCAACCTAGATCTCCTGAAGCCCTCCGTAGATAAACCAATTGGCCACCTGACTGCTATAGTTCCACCGAGAACAACACTCTAGAAGATACTCTCTAGTACTTGGGTAGTCAGGTAGTACGGCTAAGGGCACAGTCTAGCCTCCTTAGTTGGTGCCCTAAGATATTGGGTTGAGTACTACTGTTGGACCTACATGTATATCGAAGAGTTATAGCACGGGGAAAACCCTTGTCTGTAGAAACCTTGAATCCCTTAATCCTTGGGACGAAAATCGAAATAGAATAGACAAGACCTATTACCGAGTATCCTTACCTCCTGCATTCTGGTTGCGAAATTACTACACATTTCTTTCTGTTAATAATTTGGGCATTTCAACACTGCAATATTCTTCAGATCGGAGTATAACTCTGCAGGAGTAAAAAAAGAGTATAGTGGTCCTGTCAACACACTTATTTGGGACCTATCCCATTGGATTCCTCTCTTCGCCCTGATTCCAGTGGTACTTATCATTTTTAACACAATTTTTTTGTGGACCTGACCCCTTTTCTGACACCCTTATTTGGCCCTTATTCCATTGGATTCCATTTTTTCCCTAATCGCAGGGGAACCTATCATTTGAAACCCTTCTTCTCAGTGGTCCCACCCACCCCTCCCAACCCCCTATGTCTCCCCTATCCCATTTTCCTACCCATCTTTCCAAATGGCCACCACCCGAACCCAAGAACTCAATACATTGGTTGTTGACAACCTCCAGAACAAGGATGACATCAAGAATATCAATGCCAATCTTAGCTCACTCAATTCCATTGTTCAAACCCTCCAGGACCAATGTGCCCACATCAAAGACCTCAAGGACATCAAAGCCACACTTGACCACTTCATGGGCTGTTCCCCGAACCCCTCCTCTTCTAAACAACCATCCTATCGGGATGACCATGACTCTTCCCATTACCAAGGTCCTCATACTACCTAATTTTCTCGAGACCTCTGCCCTCCCAGAATTGAGGTGAATAAATTTGATGGCTTGGATCCCACAGGCTGGGTCACCCAAATGGAACGTTATTTCTCTTTGCATGGAATTATTGATGATTTATCCAAGCTTCGTTACGATATCCTACATTTGGATTCAGAACGCTCGCAATGGTGGCAATGGTGAAAAAAGGCTTGTTAAGGGTATGTTGCTTGGACACAGTTTGTGTCAGAAATTTATGACCGTTTTGACTCTGACACCCACCATTTAGGCCATTTGACCAAGTTGAAGCAGTATAGGACAGTAGAAGACTTTATCGCTGCATTTTATCACTTGGATTTCAGAATGGAGGGCATGTCAGATGCTTTCTTCAGGGAATGTTTTATTAGTGGCCTAAAAGATGAAATTCGTGCCCATGTTCTTATGGCACACCCCTAGACTTGGTTGGAAGCTACTCAACGAGCCAAGGAAGCACAACAGATTGTCTCCTCCCAGATCCGCAAACCATCCTTTCTTCCTCGCCCTAAACCCACCAATTCTGCCCCTCCTGCAACTCCCCTTAAGATCCATAAATTAACCAGGGCTTAAATGGTTGAACATCAAATCAAGGGTCTTTGTTATAATTGTGATGACAAATATTTTCCAAGGCAAAAGTGTAAGAAACAAAATCTTTGTATGGCCGTGACTGAGGATATTTCTAACAAAGAGGTCATTGTTTCACATGTGGTTGAACTACCACCGCCATCTGATCTGACACCACCTTCTGATCCACGAGAAGTTGACCTAGTGATTTCACTTAATGCCCTCATTGGCTTCTTTTCTCCCCATACTCTCAAATTAATTGGTTACATTAAAAATAGGAAAGTCATCATCCTTGTGGAAAGTGGTAGCACCCATAATTTTATTCATTGTTGCATTGCCCAAGAAGTCAATTGTTACATTTGTGTCGTCAATAATTTTCAAATCATGATGGTCAATGGAGGTTCCATGAAATGTGGGGGACGACATGAAAATGTGTGGCTCCAAATTGGTTAGTATCACATGAAATCCCATATGTTTGCTATATACATGGGTGGTTGTGACATTGTTCTCATTGTTGAATGGTTACTCACTCTCAACACCATTCTCATGGATTTTAAGGACTTAACCATGCAATTCCAATAGGAGGGACAATAGTATAAGTTTCAAGGCATCACAATAGGCTCCCTTGATATCATCAGTTCCCATCACATGGAAAACCTCCTCAAAAAGGGTCATTCTGGCATTATTTCCCAACTCCACTCCATTCACGTTGTTGAGACACCTTTTGTGCATCTCGACCTCCAATCTATCTTCTCTCGCCACCAAGTTTTTTTCACCACTCCCAAAGAACTTCCCCCTTCCCATGGAGTCCATGATCATTCCATCCCTCTCATATTGGGTGGTCTTCCTCCCAATGTTCGCCCTTATCATCATCCCTTTGCCCAAAAGAATGAAATTGAGAAAACTGTTCATGAATTGCTAGAAGAGGGTCTTATATGTCTTAGTAACAACCCCTATTCTTCCCATGTGGTCATGGTACTCAAGAAACAAGGTACTTGGTGCATGTGTCCTGATTTTCGTGCCCTCAACAAACTCAATCAAAGAAAAATTCCTCATTCCTGTCATTGATGACCTCTTGGAAGAATTGAGTGGTGCTCAGTACTTCGCCAAACTTTATCTACGTTTTGGATACCACCAGATCCATATGAAAGAAGAAGAAATTCCCAAGACTGCATTTCAAACTCATGAGGTTCACTATGAGTTCTTGGTAATTCCCTTTGGTTTGTGTAATGCTACCTCCACTTTCCAAAGTCTTATGAATCATGTCTTCTGTCCTTTTCTCTGTCATTTTGTCTTAGTTTTCTTTGATGATATTCTCATCTATAGTAAAACTTGGACATCCCATCTCTCCCATGTGAATCAAGTTCTTCATCTACTCTTGAAGCACCAACTTTTCCTCAAACAATCTAAATGTGACTTTGGAGCCTCAGAAGTGGAATACTTGTTAGAAAAACAGGACCGAGGAGCAATAAAATAAAACAAATGCAGAAACAAAACACAGAAGACACACAATACAAGAGAGACAGATTTACATGGTTCACCCAGTGTGGGCTACGTCCACCAGAGAAATTGCGAGGTCCTTCGTTTATTATTATCCAGCAAATGAAGGGATACAACCTACATCAAAACCCATTGTAACTTCCTCTTCTTTCTCTCACAATCTCCTCTCTCAGAATACAATATTCACCATCGTCCATAGCTGCAATACATTTCCCTCATAAAAGAGGGTTGCCTTCTAGGGAAAAAACCCTAACATAATCTCTACCGTTAGATCTGCGACCTTATAATGAACGGTCTAGATTTACAATGAAATTACAATATACTTTTACAAGGCAATTTTTTCTTCGGCGGCGAAGCCCTTGAACCCCCGCTTGCCCCTAGACCCCCCAGCCGGGGGGATAGGCCCCTCGAACCCCGCAGAGGGGGTACCCCCCCTCTGCACTCCCCCGCGTGGAAGAGTGTAAATACTTTTGGGGTGTAAATACTTCATGGGGTATAAACACGGCGGAAAGCAAGGACCTCTGAATCAATAAGATAATCAGGCTCCACAACCAACAATCTCCCACTTGGAGACTGATCTCAACAACTCCACCGCTATTGTATATGCTGGACTCAGAACCTTCTTGGACCTGACAAATTTCTCATCTTCATCTTCATTCTTGAAGACCAACTGAAACTGAGCAAGAACTCAGTTTCTCCCTGGTTACTCCCTTTGTTAACATGTCTGCAG
>JZKD02S1072325.1:21570-36305 GCA_000966675.3 Picea glauca | reverse complement strand
ACTACAACCTTATAAGAAGACTTCACTCAAATATGAACACTATCAAAAAAATGCTCCCAAATTTTATGGTCCTTATACTATGCTCAAGTGATTGGGATCAGTGGCCTACCAATTAGCTCTACCCAGTCAGTGAAAGCTCCATCCTGTTTTTCATGTCTCTTGCTTAAAGAAGGTTATTGGAACTAAGTGCCAAACTCAAACCAGTCTCCCTGAGTTGGATGAAGAAGGTTCCATCTGGTCTTAGCCACAAGCATTATTAGACCAGTGAGAGTGTCGTCTCCGTCAGTGCAGCATCAAGGAATTGTTAGCCCAGTGGAAAGATAAAACTCTAGAAGATGCCACCTGGGAGCCAACTACCATTCTACAACAATTTCCTCATCTTAAGCCTTGAGGACAAGGTTGTTCTTCAAGGGGCAAGGAATGTTAGGGACCTAACCTCCCTAACCCCTCACGTAGGTAGAATAGTATAATTCCATGTAATAAAGGACAATATTAATAAGGCCTTGCAATAAGGAAGAATAAGCCACATGTAAGAAGACCTAATAAAAACTTATGTTTCTAGAAGGATCTTCCTCTGGATTGTTCTTTTGGATAGATAGATTTAGTATAAATAGGAGTAGAGGATATGAGAAGTTTTGTCTTGAGAATTATTGTAATAGAGCTTTTCTCTGCTGAAGGTTGGCCCTTCGAAGAGGCAAGTGAACATTGTTTCCTATCAATAAAGGTATAACTTTGGTGTTGTGGTTTCATTTATTGTGTTGTTTTGTTGTTATTCTCTGCAATATTTATGTTTTCGGCTATTTTAATAGTTCTTGTACCTTACATTGTGTAACATACCCAGCCACCGAAGCTAGGGCACATCACACAAAAAATTTCTCTTTATCAACTATGATACCATTTTAGTAACGTACCTAGCCTCCAACTAGGCAAAAATATGTGTGGAATACACATAACACAAAACTTCTGCTAATTAAAGCCATTATTTTACTGTTAGACGATTTTCCCATGGCCTACAACTACAATTTATAACATATTTATCTACGACAATTACCATAAAACTTATGCATCTGAAACATGCTAACAATCAACATGAGATACAACTAAACCGTTCATTACAACAACATATAATTCATTCTCATTCATGTAGAGTTCATGCACAACAATAACACATGTAAATAACTTAGTACAAGATAAAACACTTATCTTAAACAAGAATTGTGCAACCAACTGCTTTGAACAGACATTCCACCCAACTGTAGACTGATTGTTCCAAATCTTAACAACCAGTCACCCCCGAGATGAGGCTAGCAATCCACAAAAGAGGGTGGTCTCTCACAGTCCAATCACAACTCATAAATCTCTCAACCCAATTGATATTCTCCTACAACTATCCTGAATTTTTCATTAGCTCTCTTCCTCTTGACCTTCCCAACCCAAGTAATGCACCATTCGTTTATCAAGGATAACCTAAGGGATGTACCATTTGTTTATCAGGGATAACCCAAGGGATGTACCATCCATTTATCATGTATAACCCAATGGATGTACCATCCGTTTATTAAGATTAACCCAAGGGATGTACTATCTGTTTATCAAGGATAACCCAAGGAATCTACCATTCATTTATCAAGGTCTCTCTGGCATAGATATCTAGGAATATCTCAGCCAGGAACTCAAGGGAAACTGTTGATAGGAAAAACTGTCAACAAACCAACAACAACACTTGTTGTTTCATTGCAATTCACACAGGAGTTCACTCTTCCGGCCTGAACTATGTTCTTCAATTATCCAGCTCCAATTTGTTCCAATTATGCTCCATAATTTTGCCTCCTATGGCCACACCCGCTCCAAACTCTCTTTCCATGCCCAAATTTGACTAACTACCCAAACTGCTCAAACTGATGTTACTTCTCTCTCAACCCATACAAAATTCCTCTCTTTTGCTTTCCTTTCTTGACTCAGACTCTTCCCCAAGCTGATTATACTCAACCCCCGTGTGCCCAATAACTTCAGGATGTGACCACTCACACCCACCCTCTTACATGTATTCAATTATTGGCTTTGGAAACACTCAATCAGAAATGGAAAGGTTCATATACGATAGCAGAGTTAGGAAAATGGGTTAAATCCATAAACATGGGTAATTCCCCCCCTTGGACTGCTATTCACCATTATCCTATACACTCCCCTATATTGTGGATTAATTCATCCCCCATCTCTTATCCATGTCCCCTTAGCAGTTGGCATCACATTTTATTCTTAAAACATTGAAATACAATTCACATATTACATCGCTTGGCCGTAGCCACATATTATATCTACATAAGCATTAATCAAAATGAGGATTATAATGGGGATGTTACACATTGGAACTATGTATAAGCTACAAAGAATCACTACTAGTGATGGGTGTAATAATTCCATTATTCCTGAGATTGGAGCTGAAGAAGAAAAAACTCCTACAATCTTTGGAGAAAAGGCTATGTTGTGGCATCAAAGATTGGGGCATATTAGAGAGAATGGATTTCGACTACTACATGGTAAAGGTATGGTTGAAGGTATGTCTAAATGCTCTTTGTATTTTGATTTTTGTGAACATTGTGTATATGAGGAGTTGAATCAGGTAAGATTCCCTTCTGGTGCAACGAGGGAAAAGGGAATTTTAAAGTTGGTGCACAATGATGTGTTTGGACCTGTGTCGGTTCCATCACTGGGAAAATATGTGTACTATGTCTCATTTATAAATGACTTCTCGAGAAATACATGGATATATTTTCTCATGAAGAAATCTAAAGTATTTAAAATTTTTAAAGATTTTAAGGCTCTTGTGGAAAACCATAAGAGAAAATAATTAAGGCATTGAGGATGGATAATGGTGGAGAGTTTTGCGGAAATGGATTTGAAGATTTTTGTAAGAATTGTGGTATAGCAAGGAAGAAGACTAATCCACATACACCTCAGCAGAAGGGAGTTGTAGAAATGATGAAGGACACTGATGGAAAAAGAAAGGTGCATGCTCAGTGGTGCGAGGTTAGGACAAAAATTATGGGCAGAGGCAATGGGTACTACATGTTACCTGCTCAGTTGATCACCCTCATCAACACTTGATGACAAAACTCCACATAAGGTATGGATTGGTATGAAATCCTCTCTCACACATCTCATGATATTTGGTTATGATGCATATGTTCACGTTCCAAAGGAAAACAAGAGTAAACTAGATAAATAGGCTCAAAAGTGTATCTTTATTGGGTATAAAGATGGTTTGAAAGGTTATAACTTTGGAGCCCAGAAACTAAGAATGTAGTGTATAGCCGAGATGTGGTATTTAGAGAAATCAAATATGTTGAATTCCTACCAAGGAAGGAAGAACCAAAGAAAATAGAGTTTGATTTGAAGGATGATTAATCAAACTCTACATAAGAACATGAATAAGAAGAAGAAGATCCCCACACTCCAATATTGAGGAGATCGGTTCGGAAAAGAAGACAACTAGAAATGTATACTCCACCCGATTTCCTTTCAAAATTTGCTTTGTCTATTACTGATGATGATCATATAACTGTTTGGGAGGCAGTGGATTCAGAGGATGGAAAACTCTGAAAAAAGGCCATGGTTGAAGAAATGACAACCTTGGACAAGAATGAGGCTTGGGATCTAGTGGAGTTGTCGAATAGAAGAAATCTCATTGACAACAAATGGGTGTTTAAAAAGAAGTTGAATGCATAAGGCAAAGTGGAGAAATACAAATCTTGCTTAGTAGCAAAAGGTTATTCCCAGGTTCAGGGAATTACTTTGGTGAGATTTTTTCTCATGTTGCCAAGTTAACTTCTATTAGATTTATTTTATATGTTGTTGTTTCGTTTGATTTTGAAGTAGAACAGATGGATGTGAAAACAACATTCCTACATGAGGATCTGGAAGAAGAAATCTACATGAAGTAGCCAAAAGGATTTGCTGTGAAGGGAAAGAAGGAGTTGGTATGCAAGTTGAAAAAGTCCTTGTATGGGTTAAAGGAATCACCAAGGATGTGGTATCAACAATTTGATACTTATATGTTGGGACTTGGCTTCACAAGGAGCAAAAGCGAATCACTGTGTGTATTTCAAATTAATTGGTTATCATCTTATTTATTTGGTCTTGTATGTGGATGATATGTTGTTGATATGAAACAACAAGGAGATTATCCAGGATGTGAAAACTTAGTTGTCTTCTAAAATTTACACGAAGGATCTTGGTGCTGCAAATTTGATTTTGGGAATGGAAATTAAAAGCGATCAGACAAACATGAAACTCTGGTTAAATCAGAGGAAATATGTTGAGACAATATTACAGAGGTTTAATATGCAGGAATGTAAATCGATCAAGGTTCATATTCCTGTAAGTGTAAACTTATTTGCAGATCAGTGTCCCAAGACACATTAAGAGGAAGAGGCCATGTCTTGTGTTCCATATGTGAGTTTGGTTGGCAATTTGATGTATTCAATGGTATGTACTAGACCAAACATTGCACATGTTGTGGGAGTTTTGAGCAGGTATATGTCAAAACTAGGGAAGGAGCATTGGACAACAATAAATAGGGTTTTCAAGTATTTGTGTGGCACCATTAGTTATGGATTGTGCTACCAAGGAAGACTAGGATTGGATAGAGTGTTGGACATACATGGCTTTGTTGATGCAAACTCGGTTGAAGATCTAGATCGCAAAATATCTACAAGTGGGTATGTGTTTGAGAATGTGTGTTTCCACAATTTATCATATTATTCAAGCGATTTCTGGATAATCATTGTGTGTGAGTGTTTTGAAAAGTCCAACGTTTCGAGTGGACACTCCACCCATCATCAGGGACGTTTGAAATGAGAGTTGAGGTTTGTATTTAAAGAAAATTAGGGTTGTGACCATTGAGGAAAGGATTTAGACGTTGCACTTAATTATTATTAAAAAGAGGAAGGTGAGATGCCATTTGTGGGGAGGGGGCGGGGGGAATAGAATTATTAATGACTAAATGAAAATGGAATAATCTAGATCCAGATTGATAATAAATGATAGAAATAATACTAAAATGAAATAATGAAAAGGATAGTTTGGGTTTAGTGAGGAAAATGTTTAAAGGGGAAAATAAAGAAGGCGAAGAAATGAAAAGATTAATCATACCAACTAAAAAAAATTAGATTAGGTGTTAATTAAAAAGGAAATTAAAAAGATATGAATGCTAATTGTTAGGATAGATAAATAAACAAATGAGTAATGAGATTAATAAAGTTGTATAAAAAAAATGTTGAAAAGTAGGAGAATGAAGATAGGCTAATAATAAAGGTAAAAAATAAATTAATTATTAATCAAAAGATCCGATAAAGATGAACAACAAAGACAAAAAATAATTGGGGGGGGAGGATAATAAAGTAAAAAAAAATGTTGAAACTAAGGAAGCAATGAAAGTTGTTTAATAATAGAAAAAGATGTGAGCAATAGATAAGGGAAGAACTGGTGATCAAATCCAAGAGTTCAATTACATAGGCCATGAGAAAACAAACAAAGGTATGCCCCCGATGATGGGTGGAGTGTCCACTCGAAACGTTGGACATTTCAAAACACTCACAAACAGTGATTATCCAAAAATCGCTTGAATAAAATGGGTATGTGTTTAACCTGTTTGGAGGAGTAATCAATTGGATGAGCAAAAGACAATCTGTAGTGGCACTCTCAACTACAAAAGTTGAATACGTGGTAGTCACTCATGCAAGCAAGGAAGCAATATGATTATAGAGATTATGTTCGGGTATTGGGTTGGTACATCAAGTTGTAAGGATAGATTGTGATAGTCAGAGTGCAATATTCTCGACGAAGAACCCGACTTATCATTCAAAGACAAAGCATATTGATGTTCAATATCACTTTGTGAGAAACGTGGTTGAAGACAAGAAGGTGTTGTTGATGAAGGTGGACACTTTGGAGAATGTTGCAGATTTATTAACAAAATCTGTGAGCACTGATAATTTCTCTTGTTGTAGAGGATCTATGGGCATTGTTGCTCTAGATTGTTGACTATGTAATCATGTAACCCCCTGTATGTAAAGAAAACAACAAGTGGGAGAATGTTGGGTATGTGTTATATTCTTTGCAAAATTGATCCCATGTATTGTACACTGGTATGGGAGCAAAGGGGGTTTGGGGGCTGCTTATCTCCCCCCAGTAGGGGTTTGGGGGTGGGAGCCCCCAAGATTTTTTTTTAGGTCAGTTTTTGGAGGTTTTTTGCATCCGTTTTTTGGTGGTTTTTCAACACATGGTTTTTTGTCGATGGTTTTCTAATTTTGGTTAAGGAATTAGGGTTGTTGACTAATCTGGGTCAATGGATTAGGGGTTTGGATGCTGTGTGATCCTATATGTATATTGTTTTGTAAACAATGAAGAAGATGATGAATAGAGGATTAGAGGTGCAACTCTAAACATGTTGTTGGTTTTCCTAGTTTGAATTTCCAGAGTAAAAATCTCTATGCAATGTGTGTGTGTGTGCTATTGTATCTTTTCTGTTTTATTAAGAATCTATTTACAGTAATTAATTGTACAAAGTTAAAATCTACACTAAATACTCCTCTACAAATATTACCCCCTTATAATTGTTATATATGTGATGTTGCATATTATATTTCTAAATAACATATCCATATATTTGGATTTAGTTTCATATTAATTCCTTCAAGTAAAGTAGAGTAAATATCTTTGTGTATACCATGTAGCACTTTCAAACTTATATGTCTTCAAACTTATATGTCTTGAAATAGAGTAAATATCTTTATGTGTATACTATGATAGTACTTCATGAACTTATATCTCTTATGGGTAAGTACATTTTTGCATACTATCAAAGTTATAATTTAATAATGACTACAATAAATTCATTTTCATTATAAATTTATTAAATAAAAAATAAATATAATTTTTTAAATATTAAATTCATTTTCATTAATTTATTAAATAAAAAATCTATACACTTTCCAAAATATTAAAAAATTAAGATAAAATTATATATATAATCTCTTTCCACCCAAAATTATAACGCCTTGCATCTCTTAAAAAAATACAATAATAATATTTAAAATATTTAAAAATCACTAATTATAAGTAGGGCATGGTTTGTATATTACTAGGGTTTTATATTTGCCTTTTTAGACCTGATAGTGACGTACTCCACTTGTGAAAAGATGTTTGCACTTTATCACTCACATGGAAAACACTATAAAGGTAGAATGAAAGAAATTATTGATGAATCTAAAGACTTATTGCATTCACGTAGTATCTATTCTTCGGATAAGGACACCCCTTAAGAGTCCATCCTCATCACCGATAGACGCTCTTGTGCTCTTTGACTTTTGTAACCATTGTGATGATGATGTACTTTTAAAAGGGTGTTAGTTGTAATTAATATTGTGATTTTGTCTAGTTTAAATGTTTTATTTTTTGAATTTTTGGTAATTATTATTGAATTTTGGTAACAAAAATGTTTGTGAAATTATAATTTTACATTATTTAAATTGTATTTTTGAATGTACAAATCGATTTAATACTTTCGAAAACTTCATGTTATTAGGAAAATGTAATCTTAACCATTGAAATTTGATTTTTTTTGAATTTTTAATTAAAGTTTGGACAAAACTTGTTGAAAAAAATGTTAAAAAAGAATAAAAACATAAAATGTTTAAACTACATCTTGTGATTTTAATTGAAAGCAATTTGATCATTTTCACACTTCTCTATATCAAGTCTCTTGTAGTATTTAGTGTATTGGAAAAATATACATTATTCTTTTAATAAGTTTTATAACATTTTCTTAATACATGCTTAAGGTTTGCTTTTTGTTGCACCCAACCCTTAACACATGATCTATGGTATGGTATTGATCCATGTTAATGCTTTATCCACATGTTTCTTAACTCAACCTACATATCAATGTATGATTCATCATGCTACCCTAGTGGTCACAACTCACAAGCCTACATTAGCAACCTTTAATAGCTCAAAGGATTGACATGCTTGATGAATTGGGTAATCAAAGGTCACCAACTCTATTTAGAGTCCACATTCTTTTATTATATTTTTACCAATAAAGTGCATGTCTTAATGAACTTGATTCGAAGGATCAATTGAGGAATTATCTTTGAGATAGGATCACAACTCATAAGCTTCCATTAGCAACCTTTAATAGTCAAAGGATTGACATGTTTGATATAATTGGATAATGAAAGTTCACCAACTCTATTTAGGGTCCACATTCTTTTATTATATTTTGACCAAGAGAGTGCTTGTCCTAATTAACTCGATTCCAAGGATTGATTGAGAAATCATTTTTGAGCAGTGTGCATAATGTTAGGATTAATTGAGGAATCATCTTTGAGATAGGGTCACAACTCACAAGCCTACATTAGCAACCTTTAATAGTTCAAAGGATTGACATGATTGATGAATTGGATAATCAAAGTTCACTAACTCTATTTAGGGTCCACATTCTCTTATTATATTTTGACTAAGAAAGTGCATGTCCTAATTAACTTGATTCCAAGGATTGATTGAGGAATCATCTTTGAGCACTGTGCATAAGGTTAATTGTTAAACATGGTATGTATTAATGCATTTCATCTTTTAAGGATTGATTGTTTGTTTGAGAAAACATCTTTGAACACTCTGTAAAAAGTTAATTGCTAAACATGGTATGTATTAATGCATTTGATCTTTGCATATATATATATATATAAAGATTGGACATAATTCCAACCATTTTATAATCTTATGCAAGGTTGAACTCATATAGTGATTCAATCCTTTATGAATTGGGTAATCAAAGGTGATCAACTCTATTTAGGATCCACATTTTTTATTATATTTTGACCAAGAGAGTGCATGTCTTAATCAACTTGATTCCAAGGATTGATTGAGGAATCATCTTTGAGCACTTTGAAAAGGTTGATGGTTAAACATTGTGTGTATTAATGTATTATCTATATATATATAAGATTGATCTTCTAATTATAATTATAATTGTAATTATATATATAATTTTTAGATGGTTCGACATGATTCTTAGCATTTTGATAATTATATGCAAGGTTGAACTCATATAGTGATTCCTTATAGGGTTAGTGATGTAAACCATGAACCCACAATATGTTGGTGTAGAGGATTAGTAGTCTAACCTTGAGAAAATTTAAAGTTAAAAAAATAACAATGTACATGCATAAATTTAGTTGTGCTCTTTAATTACATATACATTTACAATTAAGATATACATGGCATTAACAAAATTTGAGTAACCATCAAAATGGTGAAAATATATGATAGTGCAACTAGAAAAGATGAAGAGATTGAGAAATCTTGTATGAGAAAGTTTTTAGAAGAATTGTGAGGCAAAACCATGCTCATTGGGTGATTATGAAAAGAAAAGAATTGAGAGAGCTAATACGATGCATGTATAAATATTTATAAAATATGCCATGACGTGTTTATGGAGACTTCTGGCCTTTGGATATTCAACCATTGTAAGAAGGGGAATTCATTTATTAATTTTCACCACTTGAAGCGTAGGCTACTGGCGCAACAATGGCGGACCTGGTGCAACCAGGCTTACTGCAGGCCCATATATTTGTGCACTTGTTGTTTAAATACCCTTCTACTTATCTCCTGTGAGGCATATAACACCTCTGCCCTCCAAAATCTCCTGAGTGTGCTTTCTTTCACAGCTTGCCAACCTTTCATGATGTCCCTGAACAACCTCCTTATGGACCCATACTTCTTACTTGCAGAACAACATAAACATACTTCTGTCCTCTTGCTCCCACACCTTTACTGTTCAGGGATAACATATTTTATTAAACTCTTCTTACCTCACAAGACACGCACTCATGGAGGTGGAGGTCAGCGCACTCATGAGTGTTGATGACAAGGCCATCTAGAACAATGCGGGCCTCTTCACCTCGACGGACGAGCTCTCCAAATGCATTAACCATTTGCAACCTCCCCTTGAAACTACAGTTCTTCCCTCTTCCCTGGGTTTCACCACTCTCCATCATTCCCCTCAGCCTACTACCACCTATCCTTCTTTGATCACTCATCCCCCCATATCCTCTGCCAACCACACCCCTGCCCTCTTTTCTCCCCCCCAACCTATTACAAAAACTACACTCCTCCCTGCAAACAACATACCTACCTCTCGAGGCTTACAGCCTGAACTTTGTAAGCTTCGACCCTCCTCACTCTTCACCCCGTCCTTTAATACCATTCCTACACTTACTATACCTCATAGTGTCCCCTTACACTAGAAACAAGCACCCCCGACTACTCTTGACACTAAAAGAACTTAAGGACTTGCTCAAAAGACCTGATCCTTTTCTCTTGGGGGCAGGAAATCTAATCAACATTTGTGGGCTTCGAAGAAAATGAAAAAGAAGCTCATCCTTGGTGTGGATATCGGACTGGAGGACTCGGTCCCCATGGACCTGTGCAGTCTCGTGGGCAGACTCTCTTACAAACACCTATGTACTATAGACCTGGAAGTCTGGATGACTAAAACTTGGAGGCCATTACTGGGCTATGTCCCTTCTCTCTCACACCTTGGACGTGGTTGGATTTACTTTTAGCTCAAATCACCCGAGGATTCCACAACTATTCTGAAGTGCCTTTGGACTCTAGATGATAGTAGCCTCATGTTGAAGCGTTGGTGAGTGAGTTTCGATCCATCTCAGGACTACTTCTGACTTCAAAATCTGTGGGTCCTCCTTCCCGAACTACCCCTTTACTTCTGGAATGAAAAATCTCTTATGGCCATTGGAAACTCCTTGGGTCGCTTCATCGGCGTGGACTCTAAGACACTTGTTGGCCCAGATAAAAAACTGGCAAGGATTCTAGTGGAACTAGATATACACGAAGGACTACTCAAAACACTAGATATAGACTGGAGAGGACATATTACTCGCCAGAAAGTAGACTATCTCGGTGTTCCTTTCAGATGCTCACTCTGCAGACAGACAGGCCACTTGAGAAAAACTTGTATTGGCGCCCTTGAAGTTGATCTGTCGGAGGAATCTATGCTTGAGCTTGCCTCCAACATGGACTCTCCGAATCTGAATACACATGTACATATTCCAGAATATCCTGAAGATGGCATTCTATCTAGACAGGACTCCATAACTGGTAAGCTTAAAACCATATGTCTGACCCTTTATTTCTCGCTCTCATCTTGGGAAAATGATATCTTAGATAATTCTCCTCTCCTTACTTTGGGATCGGTTTCTTTCCGTCGGGGGGACTCTCCTAGAGAACAATCTGAAACCCTTCCTTTTCACCAGTCCCCTAGTCCAGTCCATTCACCTATCCGCCCCCACACAAACTTTATCGTCTGTCTATTCTGATACAGTTTCCCCTCTTATTACTTCTGGACTATCTAAAGAGAATGTCCCTTGCTCCTTGCCTTCTTTGAACTTACCTCCCACTCTAACCAACCCAAACCCTTCCTACAAGTTGGACGAGGCACGAACATCTACCCTGCTTGCTCTTGTTTTAACCATACCTTCTAATCGTCCTCCGGAAGTGTGAGAGCACTCTCTTGCCTCACACACACCCTCCTCCCTAGTGATCGAGAGCTCTGGTGACCACTTCTTTAAAGAGGAGGAGTACTGTCACTTACCAGGTCTTAGTGAATTTGACCCTGGTGATAGCATAATTGGTGTTGTACTAAATACCTTAATCCCTTCTTACAAAGAAGTTTTAAGTCCCATACCCTTTCCTACCTATATGGGCAATACTTTATACAATTTGCCAGACACTGACACCGTTTTGGAACCTGTTAGCACCAATTCTTGTGAGGGGGGGTGTTTCTCTCCGATTTCAGGCCCTTGGTGTAAATGCATAGAAATGGGGTTTAAAAACCCATCAAATGGTTTTATTCAAAGGTTGCAGTCATGAGCGCCAAGCGCAACACACAGAAGGAGTCCATTTCGGGCTTAAAATCAAGCGAGCGGGCATTTTATTTTCAACGGCGAGGATCCATGGATGGAACAGATCGACGGTCATCTGGTAAGCTTGAGTCGCAGAGTTGCACGAGGTTTAGCGCATGGGCTCATCTCTTGTGGCCAAAGTCACGAAATGATCGTTCATAATTTCGGCTACATGGCGCCTGATAAGGCTCGGTCGACATTTCGGCTACCGGGACTTCAAAAGACAGGGGGTCTCTCCTCCACTGCATCGGGAATCGCTGAAATGCGAAATGTAAAAGCCCCCTAGGAGCCGTTTCGACATTCCAGCTACCGGGACTTTGAAAGACAAGGGGTCACTCCTCCACTGCATCAGGAATCGCCGAAACCTGAAACGCGAAACGTAAAAGCTCCCCATGAGCCGTTTTGGCATTCCAGCTTACGGGACTTCAAAAGACAGGGGGTCTCTCTTCCACTGCATCGGGAAACCCCGAAACGCGAAATGTAAAAGCCCCCCAGGAGCTATTTCGACATTCCGGCTACCGTGACTTCAAAATACACGGGGTCTCTCATCCATTGCATCGGGAAACCCCGAAACGCGAAATGATTAGCCATTTCAGCATTTCAACTACCGGGACTTCAAAAGACACAAGGTCTCTCATCCATTGCATCGAGAAACCCCGAAACGTGAAATGATTAGCCATTTCGGCATTTCGGCTACCGAGACTTCAAAAGACAGGGGGTCTCTCATCCGCGGTTACTTCACAATCTCTTATTGATATTGGGGCGCTTAGAGGCATGAAAGCCCTAGCAAGAGAAAAGCCATGTTCTTGCTCTCCCTCAACATCATAGGGGTGGGGGGGCTCCCAAAAGTTGCTTCCTTCAGAAGAATTATTTCACTTTCATCTTCAAACATCATTTTTCTACAGGAAAACCTGGTTGACAACAAAAAGGCCAAATTATTTTTAAATCGTTTTCACTCCAATTGGCACATCTGCACTGTTATCTCTATTGGCACCTCTGGGGGTTTGTTTGTGGCTTGGGACCCTACCAAATATGATCTATCTCCATTTTTTTGTTATGGAGGCATCATGCTATCTGGTACTTTCCGAATCAACAACAAAAAGATTCATTTACTCAATATCTACGGCCCCTGTACTGATAGACAAACTTTATGGAATACAGTAGAAGCTCGGGGTTTGCTTGACCTTGAAAACCTGATCATAGTGGGTGATATGAATCTCACTACCTTTGTAAGGGAAATTTGGGGGGACTCTGCTACCCAGGACACTCTAACAAACTATTTCACTTCCTTGTTCTTAACTCACAATTTGGTGGATTATGCTCCAAATTTCTTAGCTCCCACAAGTTGGTGTAATGGGCGTTTGGGATCAGATTCTATCTCCAAAAGACTCGATCGTTTCTTCATTTATGATCATTTAATCACCACAGAGGATAGGATCCGCACTTGGGTGGATTCCCATTTTCTATCAGACCATGCTCTGATTTTCTTGCACTTGGACTCATCTACCCATAAGATCGCATATCCCTTCAAATTTAATTTGGGTTGGCTCCTAGAAGCCGATTTCAATTCCATAGTTGTTGAAGTGTGGAAGGATCCCCTTTATCTTACCGAGCCCTGTATTCAACATCATCTTATATGGAAGCTTAAGAGTCTCAAAGTCTGTATAAAATCTTGGGTTGCCATCCATAAGAAACTTAACACACAAAGATTAATAGAACTTGAAACAGAGATACAAATCCTTCAACTAGCAGATGTTCGGGCAGGGGTATTTTGGAGACAACAATCAAGTTTTAAAAGGTCTTGAAATTGAAAGAAACCAACTCCTCCTCAAAGAAGAAGCTACCCAGAGGCAGCTTTGGAGAACAAATTGGATTAAGAGTGGTGATCTCAACACCAAATAATTTCACAATTTTGCTAGCTCATGCATGAGTAAAAATCAGATTTGGGAGATTGCAGATGCAGAAGGTATTCGCCATAGAGGACAACAAGCTATAAAATTAGCTGATGTTAGACATTTTAAACCTTTATTTGAGTCGAAGCCCGCTAAAAATTTACAGACCTCAGTCACAGTGGCAAGACTCTTTCCTCATACTATAACTGTGGATGATTCACTTGCACTTGACAACCCTTGCTCGCTTCCGAAGATTTTGGTTGCTTTAAAATCCTTCTCAAAGGATAAAAGTCTAGGCCCTAATGGTTGGACGGTGGAATTTTACCTGCATTTCTTTGATTTGGTTGGTCAGGATCTTCTAAAACTCGTGGAGGACACTAGACTCAATGGGAAGGTGGCTGGTGCTCTGAACTCGACCTTTCTTACCCTCATTCCTAAAGCTACCAATCCTACTACCTTTGTTGATTATATGCCTATTGCACTCTGCAATCTCTACTATAAACTCATCTCAAAAATCATTGCGACGAGGATAAAGCCAATCCTCTCACGGTTCCTATCGAAAGAGCAACTAGGGTTTTTAAAAGGACGCCAGATTCTAGATGCTATTGGCACTGCCCATGAGTGCTTACATAGTATTAAATCTAAAAATTACAAGGTGCTCATCCCCAAATAGGACCTCAAGAAGGCCTTTGATTGCATTGACTGGGACTTCCTTAGATTGATCCTGACTCAGACATGTTTTAGCCATTCTATGATCAAGTGGATCATGAGCTATGTGGTTAGTGCAAATCTTTCCATTTTGATTAATGGGGAATCATCCTCTTTCTTTCACAATGGTAGAGGATTGTGGCAGGGTTGT
>JZKD02S1072325.1:7628-21560 GCA_000966675.3 Picea glauca | reverse complement strand
CCATACCCATCCTGACCTGCGATCGCTGCTGTTCGGAGGAAGCCATTAAACCAAAACCTATGTGCCGTCGCACCAATGCGTATGAGCAATGAATGCCGCTCACTCCGAAGTGTAGTGAGGAGAGGGTGGCGACCTGTGCATTTAACTCCTTAATTTGCATGCTATTCATCTATCACCCCATTCAAGGGAATATTTATAAAAATATGTTAAATAAGTAAATCAATTTAATTATTTAAAAAAAAAATTCAAGAGTTTTGTAAAATTCTTATTAAAAATTACATTTAATAAGAACTTTTGTAATAAAATTTTGTATTTGAAATTCTATCCACTTTAAAATAATTTATATTATAAAAATTTAAAAAATAAATGAACAAAAATTTAAATTTAAATTAAATTTCTCCTTGTAAAATTCTTATTAAAAATTACATTTAATATTAACTTTGTAATAAAATTTTGTATTTAAAATTCTATTTAGTAATAAAATTTTGTATTTAAAATTCTGTCTACTTTAAAATTATTTATATTATAAAAATTTAAAAAATAAATGAACAATTTTTTTTATCCAAAAATTTAAATTAAATTCCTGCTTGTAACTTACATCTTTATATTGCTGGAATATATAATTATAATAATCTTGTTTTTTTTATAATTCCACATTATATTGATAATAATATAATCATTCAGTACATCGCTAGCATAAACGTCTCTTTTATGGGCAGACCCAATATATAGGAGACAGTCAAATAAACAAGTCAAAATCCAAAAACCCTTCATGGATGACTTTTTCGACAATAATACAAAAATAACTATAATCAAGGGCCAAGGCCAAAATACTCTCTATCAAAGAGGGGAACGAAAACCAACAATAAACCCAAAATATGTACGAGCTCTAAGGAAGTCTCATAGATAATCAATACATATTTAAAAAGAGTGTAGGGCCCTCATGGCCTCCTATCCATTGACTGTAGGCAATTCTCCCTCGACAAATATGAAGAGCCTTTTTGGATAGACAATCAACTTCTTTGTTTTCATCCCTATATATGTGCGCAAAGGAGATAGATCTAAAAAGAGGGATGAGTTAAATAATTCTATCTTTCCAACCATCTAAATTTGCCACCTAAGCGATCCTTTTTGATTAAGCCAATCGATGACGATCTTGGAATCCCCCAAAACATGTATGTCATAAACTGAAAGTCTTGAGGCAAGAGTCAAAGTAGCCCAAGCTCCCATGAGCTCTGCCCTGGAATTTGTTCCCCTTCCACAGTTTAAAGTCTATCTAAACTCATTATGTTCATTATCTTTAAGACACCACCGGCTCCACTAAGTATGCCATTCTGTTGAGCAGCCCCATCAAACCAAGCAAGAGATTTAGCTACAGGAAGGATTGTAGATGTACGCCTAAGGATATATACTTTATGCTTTTTCCCCATTTTGCCCAGAGCTCCTAGAGCAAGATAAACAATTCTTTGCATAGAGGGGATCCTTTCCTCAAAGATAAACTTATTTCTGTCCAACCAAATTTTCCAGCAGATATAAGCAAGAAGAGCTTGTAAATTAAAATTCTGAGATGCCCAGTTTTGGAAACAATCATTCACCGATACGCCATTCCAACCATAAGTGAGATTTAACACCTTTTTCACTTCCTCCCAAACTGATATAGTAAAGGAGCAATTTACAAATATGTGTTTACCTGATTCTCTCTTATTTTTACACAGATAACATAATCCTGCCCCCTTCCATCCTCCTTTCTGCAAATTTTTCCAAGTTAAGATTTTGTTTTTCAGCTAGGAGCCATACAAAAAGATTTATCTTCAATGGGCAATCCCCTTTCTAGAGTTTTCTCCTCCAGTCCCTTAGTTTGTATCTCCATAATTTATTAGAAAGGGTTTCGTAAACATTCTTAACATAAATTTGTCCTTACATATCACCACCTGTACATATTAATTGATCCGGCCTATCCACTAAAAAGATACTTGAATCGATCAAATTCTGCCTATAATTATCGCATTGCGCTGCAAGATCCCCATCCAGGCCCAACTCAGTACTACTAATCCATCTTGAGACTATCGTACCCCTCGCCAAGACCCACCTCACTTGATATACGAGATGGATGTTATTTTGGTTAAGTCTGTTCACCAATTCCTGTGTTAAAAAAGAGTATTGTCCTAGGCCTAAGATAACATCATTCCCAACTGATATAGAGTGTCCCAAACCCGGGTTCCAAGCCATCTATTGAAGAATAACCGGTAACGTATTTCGAATATTTTTCCAAGACTGTGATCCAAAAGAGGAGACCGTATCCGTCGATTGCAACCATGCCAGCACTGTTCCATGCATAAAATATTTGTCCTTGATCACCCTATGCCAAATCCATGGCTTCATCAAAGCTCGCCATAAGGTGTTTGTTGCCAAGGCTTTGTAGAAAACAAAGATATTCTGTAGGTCCCAACCTCCATAGTGTTTGGGTTTTGTTATGGATTGCCAACTGCATAAGTGATAACTTCGCTTGATTTTGTTTCTTAACTAGAGGAAAAAAATACTCAACTTGCGAATCCTGTGGAGAACCGATCAATATATGAGCAAGGGCCATCCAGTAGACCGATTGGCTCTCTAAAACCACTTTTATTAATACAAAGCATCCCCCCAGGGAGAGCCATCTATTACACCAATGATTTATCCTGGTCTCAAACTTGTCAATAAGCCATTTCCAATTCTCCGCTTTGTAACCATCTGGCTTCAACATATACCCCAGATATTTAAATCCCACAACAAGCTCTTTACAAGAGAAAATGAGTAATTCTTTTAAAGACAATAGAATTTCTGGAGAGACTCCCAAGTGTAAAAAAACTGACTTCTATACATTAATCACCAGTCCCTAAGCACGACATAAAACATGGAGAATAAATTGGATTTTCTCCCATTCAGCAAGAGAATCTCTTGACATTATGAGAATGTCATCGACAAATAAACTATGAAGAACCTTTATCAGTCTGGAAACCTTTATCCCCGTTAGAGTACCATCATCTTGCACTTTATTTAAAGAAAGACTAAGACCTTCCATAACTAGGATGAAAATAAGGGGTGACAATGGGCAACCCTGTCTAAGTCCTCTGCTGCTCTTGAAGAAATTGGAATCCTCTCCATTTATCAATACTGCATATGTTGTAGAGGTTACACAAGCCATAATCCAATTGGTTGTTGATAGCCCAAAGCCACATTGTAGCAGAATTAACCTTAGGAAATCCCAATTGGTACAATCATAAGCTTTTTTAAAATCAAGTTTCAATATTATGGCTTGTAGTTTTTTATTTTTAATACTGTGTAAACATTCCCATGCAGTACCGATTGCATCGAGTATTTGTCTTCCTTTAAGAAAACCNTCCTTTTTGATTAAGCCAATCGATGACGATCTTGGAATCCCCCAAAACATGTATGTCATAAACTGAAAGTCTTGAGGCAAGAGTCAAAGTAGCCCAAGCTCCCATGAGCTCTGCCTTGGAATTTGTTCCCCTTCCACAGTTTAAAGTCTATCTAAACTCATTATGTTCATTATCTTTAAGACACCACCGACTCCACTAAGTATGCCATTCTGTTGAGCAACCCCATCAAACCAAGCAAGAGATTTAGCTACAGGAAGGATTGTAGATGTATGCCTAAGGATATATACTTCATGCTTTTTCCCCATTTTGCCCAGAGCTCCTAGAGCAAGATAAACAATTCTCTGCATAGAGGGGATCCTTTCCTCAAAGATAAACTTATTTCTGTCCAACCAAATTTTCCAGCAGATATAAGCAAGAAGAGCTTGTAAATTAAAATTCTGAGATGCCCAGTTTTGGAAACAATCATTCACCGATACGCCATTCCAACCATAAGTGAGATTTAACACCTTTTTCACTTCCTCCCAAACTGATATAGTAAAGGAGCAATTTACAAATATGTGTTTACCTGATTCTCTCTTATTTTTACACAGATAACATAATCCTGCCCCCTTCCATCCTCTTTTCTGCAAATTTTTCCAAGTTAAGATTTTGTTTTTCAGCTAGGAGCCATACAAAAAGCTTTATCTTCAATGGGCAATCCCCTTTCTAGAGTTTCCTCCTCCAGTCCCCTAGTTTGTATCTCCATAATTTATTAGAAAAGGGTTTCGTAAACATTCTTAACATAAATTTTTCCTTACATATCACAACCTGTACATATTAATTGATCCGGCCTATCCACTGAAAAGATACCTGAATCGATCAAATTCTGCCTATAATTATCGCATTCCGCTGCAAGATCCCCATCCAGGCCCAACTCAGCACTACTAATCCATCTTGAGACTATCGTACCCCTCGCCAAGACCCACCTCACTTGATATACGAGATGGATGTTATTTTGGTTAAGTTTGTTCAACAATTCCTGTGTTAAAAAAGAGTATTGTCCTAGGCCTAAGATAACATCATTCCCAACTGATATAGAGTGTCCCAAACCCGGGTTTCAAGCCATCTATTGAAGAATAACCGGTAACGTATTTCGAATATTTTTCCAAGACTGTGATCCAAAAGAGGAGACCGTATCCGCCGATTGCAACCATGCCAGCACTGTTCCATGCATAAAATATTTGTCCTTGATCACCCTATGCCAAATCCATGGCTTCATCAAAGCTCGCCATAAGGTGTTTGTTGCTAAGGATTTGTAGAAAACAACGATATTCTGTAGGTCCCAACCTCCATAGTGTTTGGGTTTTGTTATGGATTGCCAACTGCATAAGTGATAACTTCGCTTGATTTTGTTTCTTAACTAGAGGAAAAAAATACTCAGCTTGCGAATCCTGTGGAGAACCGATCGATATATGAGCAAGGGCCATCCAATAGACCGATTGGCTCTCTAAAACCACTTTTATTAATACAAAGCGTCCCCCCAGGGAGAGCCATCTATTACACCAATGATTTATCCTGGTCTCAAACTTGTCAATAAGCCATTTCCAATCCTCCGCTTTGTAACCATCTGGCTTCAACATATACCCCAGATATTTAAATCCCACAACAAGCTCTTTACAAGAGAAAATGAGTAATTCTTTTAAAGACAATAGAATTTCTGGAGAGACTCCCAAGTGTAAAAAAACTGACTTCTATACATTAATCACCAGTCCCTAAGCACGACATAAAACATGGAGAATAAATTGGATTTTCTCCCATTCAGCAAGAGAATCTCTTGACATTATGAGAATGTCATCGACAAATAAACTATGAAGAACCTTTATCAGTCTGGAAACCTTTATCCCCGTTAGAGTACCATCATCTTGCACTTTATTTAAAGAAAGACTAAGACCTTCCATAACTAGGATGAAAATAAGGGGTGACAATGGGCAACCCTGTCTAAGTCCTCTGCTGCTCTTGAAGAAATTGGAATCCTCTCCATTTATCAATACTGCATATGTTGTAGAGGTTACACAAGCCATAATCCAATTGGTTGTTGATAGCCCAAAGCCACATTGTAGCAGAATTAACCTTAGGAAATCCCAATTGGTACAATCATAAGCTTTTTTAAAATCAAGTTTCAATATTATGGCTTGTAGTTTTTTATTTTTAATACTGTGTAAACATTCCCATGCAGTACCGATTGCATCGAGTATTTGTCTTCCTTTAAGAAAACCYAGCCGCTCTTCTGAAAGTGATCTAGAMAAAATTGGCCYGATTCTCTTTGCAATAACTTTAGCAATGATCTTGTAACATAAGTTACAGACTRTAATAGGACGAAAATCACCGCAGRAAGAGGGGCTATTAACTTTAGGAATCAATGCCAAAAAAGTTGAATTAATCGAACTAATAACCTCCCCTATGATCCTTGTTTCTYCAATCATATCTAATAAATCCTGTCCAACCAACTTGAAAAAKCTTAAGAAAAAATCCACCGTCCATCCATCCAGACCGAGACTTTTTTCCTTAGCAAAGCCCCTTAGAATCTCATAKATTTCRTCCTTCGAAACATCCTTTTYCAGTGAATGTACATCAKCCTCACTCACAAAGTTTGGGAACAACCTGACAGAGTTGATCTGATCTTCAATATTGTTTTGGCCTGTATCTCTAAAGAAACACTTGAAGTAATTAATTGATTCTTTCTTGATGGCYTGCTGCCCCATATGGATGCCCCTTGTATCATCMTTTATCTCCCAAATGTATTTTTWATTCTGCTTATAGCTAGAAAAACGATGGAAAAACTTGGTATTCTTATCGCCACTTTTGACCCATATCACGCTACTCTTTTGACGCCACCTTTCTTCCTCCGCCAACAATAATTTCTTCGTCTCTGCCTCAAGTGTGTACAAATAATGATCAGGGATATCATAACTTATCCCCTGTGTCATTTGATTATAACTGATTGCAAGAGCCTCTTCAATCCTTACCAAGTCTAATTGATCCCGTAGGCGCTTCTCCTTAGCCCACGTTTTAACTCTAGCTTTTAAAAGAGAATTTTTCCCTAGTAGTCTCCTTTGAGCTCCAATAATAAGAAGAAGACATGGATCGTTCCATACATCCCAAACCATTCCAGCAAAGGAAGCATCACCAATCCATATTGGGTTTAACTTAAAAGTATATGCAACTGCTGGAATCCCAACCCCAAACTCAAGGAAAACTGGAGAATGATCAGACAAGAATGGGTATGTCGCCCAGGTCCTATACCTCAGAGTATATGCAATGAGATCCTCCACTACATAAATCCTGTCGAGGCATTTTTCTATACTATCAGCACCAAACCTACCATTCCGCCACGTAGGAACAACCTCGACAGGGACAACATCTATTAAATTGTTTTTTAAAAAGAGCGATTTAAAAAAACCTGCAAATGTGTCTACCAACGCTGTTTTCCCCCAAACCTCCTCAGATGATGTTATGAAATTCATATCCCCCGCAATAATAATATCCTTATGTGCTAATAACCCTGTACCATCCACAGATTCCCAGAAAGATTTGCGATCCTGAGGGCCCGTAAACATTTAGTAGTGTTATCTTTCTATTGTCCATTAGGGAGGTTCCTGACAAAAAAATACCACCAATGCTTAGATAAGGATCTAGAGATTTTTTTTTTGGATCCCATGATGCTATAAGTCCACCAGAATTCCCCACAACACTAACAACACAAATCATCTAGTCGGGTCTGATCTTATTCATAAAAAATCTTGCCTTATCCACGACCACCATTGTTTCTTGTAAGAATATAATGTTTGGAGAAATTTTTGACAAAAGTCTAGGAAGGGAGGCCAGTTTCATGGGTCCTCCTACCCCTATGATGTTAATGGAAAGGAGGATCATGATTTATCCCTTGCCAGGGATTTCATGCCTCTAAGCGCCCCTTGTTCAGTGTATGTAATAGGTAAATTATCTGAAGTAGAACTACTAGCCCACGCCTTTCTGCAAACACTTCTAGTTTTAATTGGCGAGACTTCAAACCCTAGACGCCTTGACCACCCAGGGTAAAAAAMAATAAGAGTCCCATTCCCCTGGTTACCCTTAGAAGTCTCAATGAMTGACATACTATCCACAGGAAGGTTTCCCAAAAAGATCGATAACGAAATAGGGTTAGAKTCCTTATTAAGTGTAGGAACTAAATYTGTAATCAATCTATCCAAAGWAGAGTCATTGAGTGMCRATTCAAAAAAAMCCRGGGCATTAAGAGAATCATCCTCAAAACYAGTCAGACTATTTGTAGTAGCAGTGACCCCACAAGTAGGTGAAACCACACTAGAACACAGAGYTCTGTCCCCGTCCAAAGMAGTAAGCTCAGGTTCTGAGATTTTAGTCTTATCAGTATCTRGAACCGTCCTTAGAGACTGTTCAGGGAAGAGGATAGAGTTTAAATATTCTCTCTCCCAAGMAGATAAAGAAAAGTAAAKCTTAGGGAAATARTGTTTCAACTTGTTAGCACTAAGAATCACCCTCAGATTCCAAAGAGGATAAGACCARTACCCATCAAAGTATGTGTAAATGTAAATGAGTGATTATAGTTCAAATGGACAAGACTCAKAATAATAATGTTTTAACTCAAAAATATGGGCTAGCATGCATAAGAAAATRAGGTCTTGATTAGCTTCAGTCAGTGAATGGGAGTAAAAGTGAATAAGAGGAATATTAGATATAGAAACTGGTGTATTAAGAATGGAATCAGGCAACTGACCAGAAGTACCTGATACAACAGCATAAAAACTTTCTTGAGAAGCTTTTCCCTTCTTGATTATCTTCTCTGGTTCATATTTAGGAGTAGTCAGAGGTAGTTGTGGAGTTGACATCGTGTGTCTGCCTTTGGGATCCACAGTTGAAACAATGGAGTCGCTAGGTGCAAGCTGCAATCTTTAATGTACTGAATTCTAATGCACCTTCATAATCTATATGATTTTTCATTCAATCCCAGAGAAATGTCTTCAATTCGTTCCCCGACAACGACGCCAAGAATGTTAGCACTAAGAATCACCCTCAGATTGCAAAGGGGATAAGCCCAATACCCATCAAAGTATGTGTAAATGTAAATGGGTGATTATAGGTCAAATGGACAAGACTCAAAATAATAATGTTTTAACTCAGAAATATGGGCTATCATGCACAAGCAACTGAGGTCTTGATTAGCTTCAGTCAATGAATGAGAGTAAAAGTGAATAGGAGGAAGACTTAGTGAGGGAGGTGTAAAGGTATGCTATTGACATCATGTCTTCAAGCAACCCAAGGAGGAAAAACTCAAACATAAGAACTTATTGAATTCGAATTTAAAGAACACTGAAGAACATCATAGCAATATTATAATCAAACATTCATCATAACACAACCATAACAATCTTGTGTGGATCATCCGATCATGAATACTTCAACATAATAGACAACACGATGATATAAAGAGAAATTGACTTCTATTAATAAAAAATTCTCAAGTCAAGTACATAACCAGAGAACAATCTACTTAGTAAAAAATATTACAATCAGGTAGCCCAACTCAACCATTCGAACCTCTCTAATCATTTAGAATATGTATTTATAACCAAAAAGGAAAGGCAACAACTAGAGGTGTGAGCTGGCCTTCCTCCCCTAGGATTCTTTAAAACAATTATCAATCTAACACCTGTGCTAACAACTCTTAACAAACTGCTACAAAATAGGAACCATGTTGGCAACCACACCAACAAGAATTAAATGACATGTCTCCCTTTAGGAGCATTCCTTTCTATTTCCAAGTGTCCTCCAGGGGTTGTATGCTTCCACCATGCTTCCACCTGTGATCCTCGCTTCTCTCCACATCATCAACCATCCAAAGGAGTCATGAATTCGAATCCCTTGATTGCAGGTGCCAGTTCGTAGTGCCATTCATTAGCGCATTGGGTAGCCAGTTTTGCAGAACATACTATATAGACGATTCCGTAGCGCCATGACGCTGCAAAATGTCTGTGTCTTTCTGTATGATGAGACCAATCCTTCAAAAAACACAAAAAACTTAGTTGATGGACTAGGAGCCCGTAGATGTCTGTATAGGTGGAAAATTATACTGTCCTTGATCACTTTACTCTTGCAAAAAGAGACCACCCAAAAAAATGGAGCTTATATTCCCCAACTACTTCATCAACCTAGCACTCCTCCTTGTTGCAGGAGAGCTTCCCTCTATCATGGAAACATGTTTTTCCTTTGCAGGGATACTCTTCTTGACTGGAGGTGTATTATTCATGACTAATGGTTCATCTCTTTCAATGGAAGCTTCTACCATAACATTCAAGTTCCTCTGGGCCAATTCATCCTTGAAATGATGAAATTCTTCCTTGAGTTTTCTATTTTGAGACTGAAAGCCTCTGTTTTGCTTGTAGAGGTTGTTAAGTTGCTTATGGAGAGGCAGGGTTCTTCTTTCTGATTTTTTTCCAGATTAAGGGTGTTGCTATACATATCCATGAGCTCCTTCATCTTAATTCTCTTTGTCAAACTTTCTTCTTTCAAACGAGCAACCTCCTTCCTAGCCTCCCTGAGCTGTCTGATCAATCTTTTAAAAGTGTGATTACTAGGTGGAGTGCTGATGTTGATAACCTCAATAGGTTTCTCAATGGATTCACCTTGATCTTTCTGCTGTACAGGGGGTTTGTCTATCACCTCAATAGGCTTCTCAATTCCTTTACCCTTATCTTTCTTTTTCTTGGAACTGGAACCTTAGGTAGGACTTCTACTTCAAAAACCTCCTTGAGGGATGATGATCTAGTAAAAGGCTTCCTGATTTTGATCTTAGCTGCTGGAGCAGGTGAAGAGAAATGCAATTTCCTTCCCCTCTTGGATGTGGCTTTGGTGGATGAAGGGACTTCTTCCAATTCAGGTGCAGGAGGAGGTGAAAAATCTCGCCATGGAGAGTGATGAACCTCCCTCTCTTCTTCTTCAATTTCCTTGGGGGCTTCTTTGTCTTGAGTAGTGGCTTTGCTTTTACTCTTCCTGCTTGTTCCTGCTGGAGCAACACTAGTAGATGGAAAAGGGCTCTGCATCCTAGACTGAGAAGTAGAGGCTATATCTAGTTGCACATGGGCAGAGAAAATGAACTATTCCCAAGGAATGTTCCTCTTCTTTAAATCTTCCATCACCATCATCTTGATCAATCCAGAGTGAAAGACACTAATTTCCACAGCCTTGGACTTGGCTTGGACTCTATGAGACATCTTCCCCATGCTCCTCAAAAGGTATAAAGGGATAGTCATTGCATATTTACCAGTAAATTGTAGCAAGAGCCTTATATGGTACTGGTATAACATGTTGAACCTTCCCTCACATGTAAAGCATCTCTGGATGATCTTCAACATTTGATCAAAATCTTCAAGTAGGTGGCTTCTAGGCACTACCTTGGACAAATTTTCTGTCTGATAGTATGGTTTGAGGAAGTCCTTGGAGAAGGAAACATTTAGGATCATGGATTTAAACCACCTCTCACCAATATTTGGAATCCCAGTGGTTGTTTCAATAGAGGTTTCCCACCTTAGTCTTAATTCCATCAAAATGTAAAGCAAAATGCCTTGCTACTTCAGGGTGTCCCCTCTGCATGTTCTGAAAAAAATAGAGGCATCCAACCCTTTGAAAAACCTCCCTGACCATTGGATCAACATCAAACAGGTGCATGTCAAAGGGTTCAATCCTGACCACACTTCCTCCCTTGTGAGATTTCTTCTTTTGAGGCGTCTCCATGGGTAAAGACATGGGATGAAAGGTTGTGGTGTAGTGAGGAGTAAGGAAACAAATAGAGAAAAAGGTCAATGAGAAAAGACAATGGCTAATGAATGCTCTCTCTCTCTCTCTCTCTCAGGATTTTCCTCTAACTCACCTTGAATTAACAATAGACTGTTTTGATGGCTTTTTCTTTAAAATGAGAGAAATAAATTCGGAGTTAAGGAAGGCAGGGATTCACTGTTAAGTTTCATATCACCACACCATGGTCATCAAATATTTGAAAGGGTAGGGACTTCTTCCAATCAATGCCAACAGATATTGAGATGAATGAATGATGATACAGTGGAAAGAAGAGGCTAATGCACGGGTCTCTAAATACAAAAGATAACACTGACCAATCCAAGTAAAACTCATCGCATGAAACAGGCGATATGTAGTGTAGTTTTATCAGCGAATTTATGTAGCACAGTGTGCACACAAGGACCAAGTGATTGAATGGGTACTCAAAATTGAGAAGCAAAACGATTTGACCTCTAGCATAGATGAAATCCAGGTGACAATGGCTGCAAAGTCCGTGGGAGAAAAGCTACAGGTGCAAATGGATGATGGAGGAAGTAGTCTGCAGTGTCAGGTGCTACCAAAAGATGAGGCAGGAGGTATCTCAAGACTTTTCTATGCAATGGAGAGAGCTCACAGAATACCTGGAGATGTGACTTGGAATGGAGGATTTGCAACCAGTTAGGAAACTGCCATGTCCACCTCAGCCTCCAATTTAGCTTTGGCAGTTGATCCCATAGCGCAATCTGCAACTAGTCCGAACTAGTGATTTCAGCAATGCCGAGCTTGAGAGAAAATTCAAATGTTCAAACCGTTAGCAAACTCAATAATGACCAGATCTTAATATTCTCTTCTAATCAACAAGGGCATTGAAAACAAGCTAAATCATGACCTCAACTAATTATGATGAAATATGACAAGGATCAACGTGTTAATTTTTAAGCCATTATTATAGTTCTTTTCATTTCAATAGATAACAACAACATAAGACAAGATCACTGAGAAATACACAATCACAAGAGACAAAACATTTATCTTGGGAAACCCTCTAGGGGAAGAAAACCCAGCAAAAATTCCTTATTATAGATAGCCAATACAATGCCAAGAGATAAATCAAACAAGTACAGAATGTACTCTCCCAAATATGCGCCTCTCTCTCTCTCTCTCTCTCTTCCAACTGCAGCTCCAAAACTTGTCTTTCAATGAACAAGTGAGTGTGTGTCTAAGTGAGGCGCTAGCCTCCTTATTTATACAAGAATGACACGTGTGGGAGTGTCCTTTCATTGGCAGGGCCAACTTCTTCTTCTTGGTGGTTATAACCACCTTTATTATATTCCGGGGCCTCTTTGATATATTCATAGGCCGACTTCTTTTTCTGCTTATTACAATTACATTATGACCAATCCGTAAAAGGGGATTTGGTCCTTTTACAATAGCTGACATGATCAATCCAGAATGGGGATTGATCCAATGAATAATATATCAACACTCCCCCTTAACAAGAAGGGTATTCTACAACAACATTAGACGAGAGAGAGGCATTTATCATCAACAACATCGGGAGGACAACATCATCAATATCATCTTGGAACACTGACTGACGTATCTATAAATCATCGGAAGTTTTCGTCATCGACAACATAGTCATTATCAAAGGAATGCAATCATCATCTGCATCAATATGTATTAGTATAAAACTAATACATCATCATCATCACAACACGAGGCTGGCTCATCATAATACAGGACTGGATTTACGTCACAATTGTTAAGTTGGAATCTCAGTAATCGTCTTGCTTTATGTCACAGTAATCAAGTTGGAAGCAAGATACTAGACTGGCTTTACGTCACAACTTGTCAAGTTGGAAGCACAATACTAGTCTCATCTCAATGCCTTGCTTTTCGTCACAACACTCAAGCTGGAAGAAAGATACTAGACTGGATTTACATTGCCGCTTCTCAAGCTGGAAGCATAGTACTAGTCTCATTTCAATGTCTTTCTTTACATCACAACCATCAGGTTGGAAGCAAGATACTAGACTAGCTTTACGTCACAACTTCTCAAGATGGAAGCACAGTACTAGTCTCATCACATCGTCTTGATTTATGTAACAACCATTAGGTTGGAAGCAAGATACTAGACTGGCTTTACGTCACATCTATCCAGCTGGAAGCACAGTACTAGTCTCATCACATCGTCTTGCTTTATGTCACAACCATCAGGTTGGAAGAAAGATACTAGATTGTTTTTACGTCACAACTATCTAGCTGGAAGCACAGTGTTATCACTGAAATTTCGTCAGCACGTGGTTACAAGAACTCAACATCGTCAAACAGTGATGAAGTCATTCATGGACTTCAATTAGTCTCACAGCATTCAAAAAGGGCAAAAAACTATACAAAGTAGTAAAAAATTGAAGAGCGCTTTACAGAAGTTGGGTGCGCGTGCACATGCACGGAACAGGAACGTAGCATGCGCGCATGATGCACGACTGTTGGCGCAAAAAGCCGCGCACCTGCTAAACAACGCATTTATTGAAGTGGTCGGCCTCCCAACCACTTATGGATCATCTCCCAAGCCAATTTGACCCTCAAATATGAGCTGAATCCGAATGGTAGGCTGGTCAAAGACCTAATAATGCCCTAAATGGCCTCTTTTCACACTACAAAACAGTTACACAAAATCCCAAAGCAATGCTATAAAAAGCCATGAATGCACCTCATT
>JZKD02S1072324.1:887519-901451 GCA_000966675.3 Picea glauca | reverse complement strand
AGAATGGTTGGGGGGTCCGAAATTTCCTGTAGACCGTCCATTTGCACGCTATCATGCTGACCATAGATCTGTGCACACCTTTTAATCACCATTTCAGACCCCCCCCCACCTTCTTGTTAAAGGAAGAAAGGTCGGGGGAGTCCAGAAACTCATCTTAGCTGTAGATCTAGGCATCGATCGCTCAGTCGTAGATCTAGATGCAAACTTTAATCTTCGGACATAATTTAATATGTGCAGCAAAACTTAGGCTTAGTGTTTTTTACAGATTTTGTGCACTACTTCACCTGCTTTGGTCACCATGGAGTTAGGAAACATAACCCAAACATCAAAATCATGGATTTTATTGAAGATCAAACACATTTATTGAAGGAAAGACTAGCTAACCTATGTCCTATCGTGTCTAACTACTCATTTATCCTAGCTTAGACTGTTGGGATAAGGAATTACTCTACCCTGGGGCTATTTGATCAAGATTGAACAGTTTGATCAAATTTATTCACTAACTAACCTAACTACCTGGTTAAGATTAAATAGTTCAACCAGGCTTATTCTCTAGACCTATCAACATAAATTCAAAAAGAATTAACCATGATTAAACTGTATGGATTTAATTCATTTTTATTTCATGGGGCCTTTATCCATTTTATTTTATTCCATCTTTATTCTTTTTCTCATTTTTCTTTTCTTTTTCCTTTTTTTCTTTTTTCTTTCTTTTCTTTTTTCTTTTGAAAATAATTTGCATGAATGAAATATTATTTGCAAGATAACATACATCAATAGTGAAAATTTTCCAGTCACTAGATGATCCTATAAATTATAGGGTTATAACACGTTGCACCTCTTATCTACTCCTTTTTGGCTGCTTACTACTACCTTCTATGCTCACGCATCAGTTCACCAAACGAAAATTCTTTGCATGTATTTATCACTCTAAGTCCTCTGCCACATCATCCTGGCAACTCTTCATTTTCTCTGACGGTTATACCAAATCTATTCATCATCAGTGGGCATTATCCTGAGATTCCTTAGCTTCTCTGGTAGTCGTAACTCTTCGTCTTCTCTGTCAGTTACAACCAATCGTATTTGGCTTCTTTGGCTTCTAAGCCTCTTCCTTCATGTGACCACCGGCAGTGACCAAATGCTTATTCAAAAGGCGCTTCCCGAACTCATTCTTGTGAGTGCTAGCTCCATTTATTTATATGACCTTGGGCGATGATCTTCACATGACCACGCGATTGCGGGTGCATCCAAAGGTGGTTTGAATCAAACTGCTTTTCACCCCGCAATTTACCTCGATTTTCCATGTACCCTTCCATCAAAATCGTGGTTTCAATTGCGTTCCTCTCAATAAAAAATAAGACCCAAGCATGTTTTGTCCCCACAATGCAATGGGACCATCAATCTCACGATCTTGAAGGTGCTCCTTCGATCAATGATTATGATCTATCTTCCTTTCCTGTCTTCTTTCATCTATCCTTTCCTGATCCTTAGTCTCAATGATTAGGTGACATGTGGCCCTCCAAACCAATGGACGAGATCGATTTCTCCTTTCAGGATTCAGTAGTTTCAATTCTCAAACTCTGCTTTCTCCCGGAGCATTTCACCTGGAGTCCACGATCCAACGAAACATGTCCTTTTTGGATAGACGATCACAATACCTTCAGGTATTCGGGGTTCAGCAATCTCAAATATCAACTTTCTTTCATCCTTCCTTTTCTTTTTCTCGGAGCTAACAATCCACTGACACGTGTCCTCTTTAATCCAATGGCTTTCATCTGCTTTGGGACTTCGGCCTTCGACAATCTCAAACCTTTCTCCTTCGCATTTTCCTAGAATAGTTTTGCCTGGACTTCACGATCAATTGACACGTACCATCCTGCACGATCAACAATCATAAGTGACTTCGGCACTTCAGGACTTTAATTTGATCACTACTTCATTCTCCTTGAGAGTGGTCACCTGTTGAATAAGTCATAGGCAGTGGAAACTGCTTGCTTTCGGCTAACAGTTCCACTTACACTGTCCTTCCACTATACTAGATCAACGGTTGAGAATGTATCTGAAGTGATCTTCAGATCGGATGACTTGTATCTACTTTGGGACTTAGGGCATCTATTGGTGGTAAAAATATCGAAGTGAAACTCTTGGAGTGATGTCACTTACTTACATCACTTGATGACGTGTCATGAGCCTAGTAGCTAGCATGTGTCACTCGGATTTGTGATTTGCACGTACCTAAAGTGTTGAATCAACTTGACACTTGTCATTGTCTGATTTCTCCATGTGTCCTTGCTGACGTAGTCTTGCTGACGTGGATCCTCATTCAATTCGGGACTTCGTCCTTCGAGACTTCCAGTATTTCGACTTTTCAAGTTGTTAATTCTTCCAAAGTGAGAACCCCGAACAGTAACCTCCTCGCAACTTTTAGACCTGAACTAAATGTTGTTCGTCTATCATGTTCTTAGATTGATGGCTCAATCTTTCTACGATGTTACTTTTCTATCTTATCCTATCCTTCCACTTAGAATTATCCAATGGATAACATTTACTCCGGCTCTCCAGCTCTCCAAACTTCGGGGATTTCAGATCTCAAACTGAAAATTCTCGAAGTGATTTGCTACGGAGTTGTGGATCGTGTGCCACCTATCAATCTTGACGATGGATGGTCCCTGCTTACTTCGAGGCTTCGGGAATTTTGCAGGTCCTCTCTCCTATGCTCATCCAAATCCTTAACCTCCATGCATTTATTTATAGATCCAATGATTGTTGATCCTCATCGCTCAGATCCAACGGATGGGATCTGTTCCTCTCTTGTGCACTCGTTCCTCTTGTCTAGACTTTGATCTAACGGTCCAGATTCTTCACAGTGTTCGATCCAATGGCCATTGTTTCTCCTCCTCCTGAGCTTCGACAATGAATTTAACCTAGGCCCTGGCACATGCTTGCACTTTGCGTGCAACTCTGTGTTATTCCTCCTGAGCTTTGATTCCTTTTGCAAATTCACGCTATTCCTCCTGAGCTTTGATTCCTTCTGCACATTCTTCTTGTAATCATTCCATCGTCGTTGTTGTTCTTTTTATCAATGACTTACACACTTTGAGTCGTTTTTGTTCTTGCCAACAATGACAAGCACTCTATGCCTATAAACATGCCAACAATTTTTGGTTGAAACACGATATGGTAAACCATAAAAATTCAAGAACGTTATCCATTGTTATTGTTGCTGGTTGAATATCAAAAATATTCTATTGGAGATTCTACACAGTATGAACACCTATTGTATTCTTCCAATGTAAGTGCAACGTGATAACAGTGCACTCTTCCAGTGTTCCAGGCGGTGGAAACAATGTCTTTTTCTAGTTCTTTTTTAAATATAATAGTGGACAAATCGAATTATGGATGTGTATCATAAAATTGTAATGGAATACTCCAATTAGTGTAAAAAACATTGTTTATCTACCTCCTCCAAGACTTATCTCTAAATAGACAACGTGGTGTTGGCTCATCCTATGTTTATTTCAAAGAAGAAAATGTTCTCCAGAATGTCATCGGTTTCTTAATATTTTCTTTACCCGATCATTTCAGACAATATCCAAATACCATTTTATCTTGGAATGGGCAACATTGGAGGATCCTTAAGAATCTTCTTAACGAACGATAATGAGTGATGCATTGAACCTAGAGTTTACCAATATAGTGCAAGGGCGAGGAATCATGTTCATATTTTTCTCTGGAACTATTGTTACGTTTCAACCTAGGTAGAGCATTTTTTTTTTAATTGGGACTGGTCTAGAAATTTTGACGAGAGTCTTCGAGGCCAAATTAAGTTCATGTAACGTCTTAATTTAATTATTATATGTGATGGATATATTTACTTATCCTACGACTAATTTTGTTGGGAAATAATCACTAGTCGTGTTAAATAGAATTAACAAATGTGAATCTTAGGCGAAAGGTGAATCTTAAAAGTCAATTTTACTAGTATACAACTTAGACTAATAATTGGCATTTCCGTGACCCTTGGCACATGTCACCCATAAATAACCTTCTCCTGGCGATGATCAATGTTTTTATGCTAATTTAGTAGCTTGCATATACTAGTTAATCTATGCTTATTAATTAAATATATATATATATATATTATATTGTGTTGCACTCTGTTGATAAATTAACAATGAGAATTGTTGCATATTATCAATGAGAATCCTTACATTGCGCAACTTAAGTAAGCTAAGTAGACAATTTTGTACACCTATAGATACGGTAGAATTAGTCAAATAGATTAGTGATGGATTATCCTTGAGTTCAAAAATAAAAATTATGCTACATTGTAGTATTGTTTACACTTTATTGTTCAGTTAGTATAGAAGAAGGATGTTACACATGTAAGGGAGCACATGTCAAGATGCATTAAGAATACTTGTCAAAATTCATGTAAGGGGCACTTATCATGTGTTAGTTAAAATTAAGTAATAAATTATAATTTATACTAATTGGGGTTATTTAATGCAATGAGGAAAAAAAATTGGGGGACTTTTTTTTTCAATGCGGAGGGGGGGATTTATTTTTATTTTGGGATAGATATATGTGTGGTTTTGAATTTGTGATTAGTTTAAGTCAGAAGGAAGGGCTATGTGGTAGACTTAGGTTTTATGGGTAGCCACAGGTCACCAATCTCGTGATATGGACTCGTATGACCCTTTAGTAGACTACTCTGGTGATTACCTCTCAGAATCACAGTTTTTCTCCTCGCCGCCTAGTATTGCCACATTAATCAATCGCATACGCAGTCATCTCTCGGAAGGTTTGGCATCAGATTTGGTAGGGGTTGCTTCCCCTTTGCACTCTTCCTCTTCTTTGGGTAGCTCATCCAAACAGGGGGGACACTAGAATTTAAGACCCAAGGGGGGCTCGTCCGGGTTGGTTTTAGGCTTGTTTGGTGGATTATGAGTTGATAAACTTTTAGACCCTGGGGGTCTTATGGTAGGATGTAGATCAACACTTCGTCATGCACAACAACATGCAGTCAAAGAAATAAATGAGGGAAGAAAAAACTATATCCTAGGGGCCCTTAGAGTATCTCTTTCCCTTGCTTAGTCTCCGCAATGAAAATCATATCCACAAATATTTGTGGGTTGGGGGGTCAAGCATAAAAAGGCTTGTGGAGACAGATAATCCCGATATGTGTTTGACCCAGTAAACAATGGGGGAGGGGGGACCTATAGTTAATGCTTTATGTAAACTTTTGGTGGGGTGGGATTTTCTTTCAGTCTACTCGTGTGGTATGTTAGGAGGATTGATAAAGGGTTGGAATGCAAGCCTATTAATTACAAATTCCTTCACTTTATCTTATGGTCTTTGTACAAAGATTTTTTCTCATGGATTAGGGATCATGATCATTATTATCAAATTGTATGGGACATACAATGACAAACTGATTTTCTCGGATCGTTTCTTTAATTCTCATGTGGCCAGGATTGATAATTTGATATGTGGTGGAGATATAAATTTTACTTTATTTAGGTATGAGGTTTGGGGAGACAATTCTAGACTCGATAGTCTAACAAGGTACTTTACGGATAGAGTGAAATCTTGTAACCTTGTTGATGTTCAACTGGTCAATATCAAGTCGACTTGGTCCAAAAATAGGGGTGGATCTCATGGTATCTCCAAGAGATTGGACTATTTCCTTGTTAATGGTAACTTTCGTCTTCAAGCTTCTCAGTTCTGGTCTTTGATCCATAGCACCCAATTTTTAGATCACTCTCTCACTTTCTTTGAAGTGGATTCTGAGATGCATAAACCCAGAGCACCCTTTAAATACAATTTGGGTTGGAGTTAGGAAGAAGACTCTACGAAGTTGGTTAATGATCATTGGGTGCCTTTTGACCCTTTTGTCTAGAGTGTTTGCATGTGAGAAAATAGTCCATTCTTTGAAGATTGTTAAGTCGAAGGCAGTGGAATGGGATTTAGAAATATTAAGAGCTACGGATCACCAATTGAAGGAGATTGAGGATCAATTTTTGACTTTGTCAAGGACTGTTGGGAATGCGTGGAGTCAAGAAGATTTAGGAAAGTTGAAGGATCTATAGGTTGTTACGACCAGATTACTCTAGGACCAAGAGAATAACTGACATTTGATGAGTAATTCTACCTGGTTATCCCTGGGGAAAACAATACCAAGTTCTTTCAAAGTTATGTGACGCATAAAAAAAGACAGAATACAATTTGAGAGCCATCTTTGAAGGTGGTTCATGTTCGTGATTTCCAAGGGTTGGCAAGTATGGTTGTGGATTATTTTGGTTCCCATTTCTGCAAGTCGAATGATGTTAATATAGCAAAAATTGTAAATTTCACCTCTTATTTCCCTCATATGGTGGATGAGGATATGAGTTCCAACCTATATATATCGGTGTCTCATGAAGAGTTGTTGTAGGTTTTTGGTTCTTTTGGCCAGAATAAGAGTCTAGGGCATAATGGGTGGACTGTGGAAACTTTTATTGACTTTTTTTACTTAGTAGGATGAGATTTGCTTAGGCTAGTGGAGGAGGTTTGTACTACAGGAAAAGTCCCTAGAAGTCTAAATGCAACATTTATTGCTCTTATTTTAAAGGTAGATAGTCCAACTACTTTTGCAAACTTTCGTGTGATTTCTCTTTGTCATTGTGTGTACAAGATAGTCTCAAAAATCATTTCCCTCTGATTGAAACTCGCTTTGTCGAGTTATGTGTCGGAATAACAAGTTGGTTTTCTACAGGGACACCAGATTCATGAAGCAATTGGTTTGGCATAGGAAATCATTCACACTATTAAATCCCTTCATTTGCTGACAAATGTCCTTAAAATTGACTTATCGAAGGCCTATGATAGGGTGTCATGGTTGTATGTTCACCTATTATTGCTTCACCTCAGATTCTCTCTTCTATTGTTACATTGGATTAGGGATGTGTTACAACTGCAAACTTTTCATTCATGATTAATGGCTCTACTCCATCTTTCTTTAAGGCCTCTAGGGGACTGCATCAATTTTTCCCCTTGCCCCCGTATCTTTTTATGTTGATTATTGAAGGATTGAGAGGGCCTTGTAATGATTCCAAAAGGAAAAAAATATTTTTAGGGATTGGCATGGGGAGAGGAATTGATTTTTCACACCTCATGTTTGTTGATTATGTGTTGTGTTATTTATTAATTCAGGGAATATATATTGATACATTGAAAGAGGTTCTTTTACTTTTTAAAAAGGCAACCTAGATGAAAATAAATGAAGGGAAATCAACTTTGTATGCAGCCAATGTTGAGGAAGATAGGTTGGTGGAGGTGAGGTAGTCTCTTCCCTTTATGTAGCTCAATTTGGATGAAGGTTTTTGATACCTTGGTTTTTATCTCAAACCAAAAAGATATGTGAAGGCTAACTGTAGATGGATTATAGAAAAGATAGAATGGTGTATCGGTCTTTGGTGTCAAAAATGGCTCTCTCGCGAAGGTATGTTTGACAACACATGTATTCCAACAGAGGAAGAACACCTTTAGTAACCACTCACATAACCAGATCAAAGATCAACACACCGATGTTTTCACGTGGTAAAACCCCTACAGGGAAACATTGACGGCCCCATCCAACGCGGCCACTTGGAGCAGTTTATTAATGCAAAAGAAAAAGATTACAGATAGATTTTACAAGAGATTTTCTCACAATCGATCATCAGCAAATGACCCTCCATGCTCTTTAAATAGAGATCATGGACCAATCAGTTGTTAATCCACGAATCAATGGTCATTAAGATCAAGAAGAGTATGAACCATCGGATCACTCTATATCAGGAACATATTGTGACCGTCAGATTTCCTAACTACAAATGCATACTAATGCATACTAAAGAAACACACTAAGAAACACACGTTTACCTAACGACGCATTAGACCAAGTAGAACTTAACTAACTCCTAAGTGTCTAAATATCCTAGCATCCCCCCTTAAGAAAAACTTGGGATAGGATTGAAGGATTTATAATGGTGACACAATAGGAGAAGGAAGGAAGAATTAGAGCCTATCCCCCCTTAATGACAACTTCCTGAACTCCTAACATAGATCGAAGTTTGGAAAACTTCTCTTCTGTAAGAGACTTTGTGAAAATGTCTGCAAATTGATCTTTTGTAGGGAAAAATATCACTTCAATAACTTGATCATGAATAAGCTTTCCAATGAAGTGCATGTGTATCTCGATGTGTTTTCTACGCTGATGTTGAACTGGGTCTTTGGTGAGCTTGATGGCACTCTAATTGTCACACCAAAGGCTGGCCGGATGCTACTGCTAGAATCCAAACTCTGAAAGGATCTGACGAAGCCACAAGGCTTCCTAACTTGTATTTACCATTGCTCGGTACTCTTCTTCTGCTGAAGAAAGTGCAATACCCTGTTGTTTCTTACAGGCCCAAGTGACAGGTCATGAACCAAGGTTGAAAACATAAGTTGTAGTAGACTTTCGATCATCAGGGTTGTAGGCCCAATCTAAATCAATGAAACCAACCAGTAAAGGAGTCTCCCCTTAACTATAATGTATCCCTAACTAAAATGTACCACAAACATAGAAAAGTGTCCTTTTAGTTTCTTTCCAATGGCTTTCATGGGGTATTTGCATATACCGGGAAACAAGACCAACAGCAAAGGAAAGATCGGGACGAGTATGAGTCAAGTATAAGAGGCTACCAACTAACTAATAGTACAAAGTGGCATCAACTTCAGGAGAAGTACAGGTGATAGTAAGCTTGACTCCAGACTGGAAGGGAGAAGGGGTTGGTTTACAATCATCCATGTGAAATCAATGAAGAAGGTCACAAGCATAGTTAGACTGGGAAAGAAAAATCCCTGCATTGGTTTGCAAAACTTGGAGGCCAAGGAAATAGTGCAAAAATCCTAAGTCTGTCATTTCAAATTTCTTCTTAAGGTTGGTTTTCACATGGTTTAAAATCTTTGAGTCACTACTAGTAAGGATAAGGTCATCAACATAAAGGACAAGGATTATGATATGGCTTCCTACTTTCTTGGTATAGACATTAGGATCAGAATGGAATTTAGAGAATCCAGTGGCAATAAGAAAGTTGTCCATTTTGGCATACGAAGCTCGGGGAGATTGCTTGAGACCATAAAGAGATTTCTTAATGCAATAAACAAGGCTAGATTCATTCTGGACATAGCCAGGAGGTTGTTCCATGTAGATTTCTTCTTGCAAATCTCCATGCAAGAAGGTGGATTTAACATCCATCTGATGGACCTCCCATTTATATGAGGCAGCAAGGGCAAGAACAAGTCGGATGGAATTCATTTTGGCTATAGGGGAAAAGGTTTCATTATAGTCAATTCCTTCAACTTGGGAAAATCCTTTGGAAACTAACCGAGCCTTATGTCTTTCAACACTTCCATTTGATGCATACTTAGTTCTATAGACCCATTTTCATCAAACAATTTTTCATCCTTTTAGAAGAGGTACAAGATCCCAAGTATCGTTTTCCATTAAAGAACGATACTCTTCATTCATTGTTTTTCTACAAGGGCCTTGTAGGCCAAAAACTTGTCAAAATATTCGCTCTTAAGTTTTAAGAAGTAAACCCAAGTGCGTCTGGAAAAGTCATCAATGAAATTTAAGAAATACTTGCACCTCGAAAAAGAAGGAGAAGAAAGTGGACCACACAAATCACTGTGAACAAGATGCAAAGGACCTAAGGCGTGCCAAAAGGCACGTTTGTCAAAATTGTCTCGATGATGTTTGTCGAGAACACAACCGACACAAACACCATCTCTACATGAAACAAGAGGAAGACCAGTCACCATCTGTTGATTACATAGTTGTTTCAATGAGAGATAGTTTAGATGACCAAACTGGTCATGCCAAAGTTTGCACAAGTCATCGCTATGAGAAACAAAAACTAATGAAAAAGATGATGACCCAAAATTGTTAATCTTGTACAACCTAGTAATATCATCAACAATTCCAGTTGCAAGAATATGCTTAGGATCTTTTAGATCCTTGATTAGAACTTGGTGAGGTGAAAAATCTACGGTTTTACCTTCACCTGAATGAGTGATTTTATATACTGATAGAAGGTTACAAGAAAGACTTGGAACACATAATACATCATTGAAATGACCATTTTCTACTTGAACTATTCCAGATCCTTCAACACTAAGAGATCTATCATCACCAACAAATATTTTCTTGGTGTTACATTCATTTAGAGTAGAAAATATGTCTCTATCCTTAGCCATATGATAAGATGCTCCAGAATCAATAAGCCACTCACCAGAAGTAGAAGTAGAAGTAGAAGTTGTATTAAAGGAGAAACCAGAAGCTGAAAGTGCATGTCCATGAGAAGAAGAAGTAGTAGAATCAATATTGATGTTGTGCTTCTTCATCGCTGCTTATAAAGCTTCCATCTTCTTAAAACATTTGGACTCATCATGACCATCTTTATCACAAAAGTTGCAATGTATGTCAGTCTTCTTATTTTTATATTTTTCTCCTTTGTCTCCATTGGGAGAGGAATTTTTCTGAGTGGGTTTGGGAACCTTATATTGTTTGTTGTTGTGGTGAGGATGTTGCTTCTTTGGATTCTTGGGTTTATCTTTCTGATGGACAACTAAGTCTTTGTTGGAGGTACCTAAAGTGTTGATCACTCCAAGTTGTACTAGCTTATCTTGCTCTCTAATCAAAGCATCACAAAATTTCTCAAGATTGGGTTATTAATTATCTTCCACTGGAGCCTCTTGCATGGCATAAAAGGTATATACAAACAAAGAATATGCACTACCTAGATTAGAAAGAATAAGATAGATGCAATGATCTTCATCTATCTTTATCTTACATTCTTCACATAAAGTTATGAGTGTTTTAAACTTAGATAGATAGTCTTCAATGCAAGAAAAATCATTTTGACTTAAAGTCATTACTTTATTTTCTAACTATTGTGCTCAAATAATATTGTGTTTACCAAACATAGATTCAATATTTTCCCAAGATTCTTTGGGTTTGTCAATTGATTGAAGGTGGAACCTTAAATCAGGAGAGATGGACATTCTGATTAATCCACATGCTTTTTCATTCCTATTATCCCATTTGTCTTTCTTATCAACATCAATGGGTGTTGTTTTCTTTCCCAAGGTAATCTGGTACAAGCCTTTACTTCTTAATAAATCCTCCATATCGGATTTCCATTGGAAGTAGTTGGTGTTGGTAAGTAAGAGATTACTTGTAGAAGCCATACTAAATATGCAAGCAATATGGATTTAAAAACTAAAACTGATGATCTGAATGGAAATATCTTGAAAAGTTATGCGGTTTTAAAAAAAAACGACACTTAAAACGGACTTTGGATGTGAGAGTTATGCCATTTTTAAAAAAGGCATAAACGGTAAACAAAGGACCACGTGGTGGTGTAAGTTGCTTTATGAAGTGACCCACTCTTATAAAGAGAAGTGAGGATCACTTTTACAATGAAATTACTTCATTCAAAATAAACAACTCTAAAATAAAATATTAAATCTACTTATAGTGATTCACTTTTATACTTGAAGTGAAATACACTTTACAATTTTAGCATGAACTTTTTCAAAAAAAGTAACAAAAGAGAGACTTGAACTCAAGACCTCTTACTTAATAAGGAAACTTTTAACCAAATGGTTTAGAAAAACATATTGTAATGTTCAAAAGGAGGATTGGGGGTGTTGGTTTTGTTATTGTGGAAGACATCCTTGGAGAGCGTGCTCAAAAAAACTCTTTTCACACAAGAAAAAAAAAATTATTCTCAATGACAACAAGGGTTAGATCTCGGTTAGCTTACATAGAAGATGAACCTTTTCCTATCTGTTTATGATTTTTCGATATGACACAGGGCGCAGGGCAAAGAGAATACACAGATCTAAAAGAGTATCAACCCAGAAATAAATAATACAAAACCAAAATACTACTCTGTAAAAAAAATTAAAATTCATATTAAAGCTTTATACCTCCAGATCTAACTGTAATGGTCGTATCTTGGGAAAACGGAAACCTTTTCGAGTGAAACGAAAAGTTTTCCTAAATGAAATGAGTGCTCCATATGCAATGGAAGAGTCCTCTCAACCCATAAATGTACATAAATGACAGAAAATGGAGATGAGTCAACTCGGCTTCACGATCTCAATCTACAATAGGAGCGGATCTTCAAACAGGCTCTGATACCATGTTTGAAAACACATGTATTCCAACAGAGGATGAACACCATTAGTAAACACTCACATAACCATATCAAATATCAACACACTGATTTTTTCATGTGGTAAAACCCCTATGGGGAAACATCCACGACCCTAACCAACGTGGCCACTTGGAGCAGTTTATTAATGCAAAAGAAAAAGAGTACAAAGAGATTTTACAAGATATTTTCTCACAATCGATCATCGACAAGTGACCCTCCATGCTATTTAAATAGCGATCATGGACCAATCAGGTGTTAATCCATGGAGCAATGGTCGTTAAGATCGAGGAGAGTATGAACCATCGGATCACTCTATGTCGGGAACATATTGTGACCGTCAGATTTCCTAACTACAAATGCATACTAATGAATACTAAAGAAACACACTAAGAAAAACACTTTTACCTAATGACACATTAGACCAAGTAGATCTTAACTAACTCCTAAGTGTCTAAATATCCTAACAGGTTGGTTTTGGTCAAATTTGTTCTAGAAGCTATCCCTATTTTGTGCAACTATTTGGCTTCAATCCTAAAGGGTGTGCTAGAAAAAATAAAAAAAGTGGTGTAACAATTTCCTTTGGAAAAGGAGCTCGGACTTTAGAAGTTCTCATTGGGTCAATTGGGAAAAGATAGAAAACCTAAGGATATGGGAGCTTGGGGATTGAAGAATATATTTACTTTTGGGAATTTGTTGGCGGATAAATATTTATGGAAGTTCATTTCTTATTAAATTCTTTGGAAAAAAATTGTTGTGCACAAATATCTTTCCCCTGATTCAGTTATTGATTGGATTCGTCATGATCCAAAACAATTTCAGGGAGGTTCTGATCATTGTAAATCTTTGTCATTAGCTTTACGTCTTGTTGGGAAATTTCTAGCTTGGAGGGTTGGGAATGGTTTGAAGGTTAGGTTGGGAAAAGATGTTATTATGGGTTGTAATCAAAACATACTTTTGTCAAAGAACCTGATCACTCATCTACATGAATCTGGTTATTTTCATGTTAAATCAAATCAACACACCTAATTCTATGAGCCAGTGGTTACAAGACTGGCTCTTTGGTGAATATTTAGGGCTAATTGGGGATTTATCCCTTCTTTGCATTCATTTATAGGTAGGTTAGAAAGGGATCGGGTTAGTTTAACACAAGACCAGGATTCCCTAATCTGGAGTTTTAACAAAGTTGGAGGGGATTTCGTAGCCAAATTGGGATATAAAGTAGCTTTAACTTAAGAAGTAGATGATGTTAAGTGGTGGTGGTCGAAGTTGTGGAAGATGATTGCACCAACTCAAACAAATTTGTTGGTGTGGCATGCTCTTATGGGTAAAGTATTAACTTAGAGTCAATTGCTTAAAAGAGGAAAGTGGGGGCCTAGAATATTTCTCCTTTGTATATTTGGAGAGGAAACCATTAACCACTTATTTCCCCATTGTTTTTACTCCGTTCAAGCCTGGGTTGAGTTGGAACATTTGGTTGGGAAATGCTCCTTATGGAAGGGACAGTCTATAGAGGCCGGCCTCCAGAAGTGGTATACAGTTAGAGGTTTTAAGAGATGGAGGGATCTTCCTTTTCGTGTTCTTTGGGGAATCTAGATTGCTAGAAACTATGTTACATTTGAAGATATATTTTCCACCCCTATTGGAACAAATATTGACAATTTCTAAACTTAGTGTATTTCGCCAAAATTTATGTCAGTTGTGC
>JZKD02S1072324.1:860750-872185 GCA_000966675.3 Picea glauca | reverse complement strand
ACGAGTCGATGAAACAGTGAATGCAATCATAGGATTGGGAGAAGAAATCGAAGAATCTGTAATTGTTCAAAAGGTACTAAGATCTCTTCCTATGAGATTCAACCCTAAGATTTCAACACTAGAAGAAAGATCGGATCTAAACTCAATAAGCATGGATGAACTGCATGGAATCTTCACAGCATATGAGATGAGAACTGAACAGAAAAATCTAGATGTAAAAGAAGCAGCCTTCAAAGCATCCAAAAGATCAAATTTGAAGAAAAAGGATTATAATTACGTTATTACTGATTCACCCCCCCTCTCAGTAATCCAACAAAATCTTTCTTCCTTCTTTTACATATTTAGCTTGTAATGACTCTAATTCAGTAATACCTATACTATATTCATTTATTGGGCAGCGTTTTAGGTTTATCTTTTCCTCTCTTTATGTTGTGAGCAAAACAAGACATGTAGCTTGATTGTTTCTGCCTAGATTACAAGTTATATATATGGATGCTTGTCTTTTGAAGTTATTTGTCATTCCTCTGTTGAAATAAATATTAGACTTATCGGAATTAGATACCTAACTCTTTGTTTCAGTCTCCTTCATCCTCTATCTTCTATCCATCTTCCTTATTTTAATTAAATTAGGAAAACGAGGTCATGCTTCGTCGTTTCTGATCTATAAATGAGTGAAAGGCTTGTTTCAGACCTGGTTCTAGAAGCCTCATATGACTGATCAATCGACAAATAATGATTTAATTTAAAATGTGCTAAGGCTTAGCTCTATTACATCCTAGATTCGACTCTTGTGGCAACACCCCCATTAGAATGGTCTCACAAATTTGGTCCTTATTACAACTCTATTTAATTGAGGATACTCCTAAATCTTTGTGTGGTGAAAACAATGATACTAGATAAAGTGAGGTCGTGGGCCTTATTTAATGGCGCTTGCAAGGGAAGATAATCTATAGTTGGTGTGGTTTTTTCACTCTACTTGGTGATGTCTCATGTGTTATGTTTTAAATCCAACGATGGTTGAGGAACCAATAACTTTGGTCAGTTCAATTTTCTATTTTTTTTTCTTTAGTTTGCACTCAAAAATTAGATCAACACATTGCAGGTGAAAGGATATTCATTACTAACCATCAATTAGATGATTGATATAGTCTGTGTTATCAGAAACTCTCTCTTCCATTTGGCGAAGTTGTTAAAGGATTTAAAAGAGATTTTCCATCTCATCGATTTCCAACATCTCTACAGGGAGAAAAACTTAGAAGCAGATCAACTCTCTAAAGCTAGTCTAGATTTAGATGAAAATGTCTTTGTTTTAGAAGAATATGACAATAATGTTTTACTTCGTAATAGGAAAAATGTCATGAACGATTTCTAAGTATGAATGTTTATAATGGATGACTGCATTCACTACATGATATATTCATAGTCTTTAGGGTCTAGTTTACAAGGACTAAGAGTTCTTATTAACTACTTTCAAGAGACGGTAGTCTCATTTTGATATTGGTGCTTTTTGCACTTGATGAATGTATTTTTTTTCTTCTCGAATATAAATACATTTTTTTTTCCAAGGAGAAAATGTTAGGGACCTAACCTACCTAAACCCTCACATAGGTAATAATATGTTCTCTATGTAATAATGGTTGGCATTAGTAAGTAAGGCCTATTAATAATGTGAACAAGTCTAATGTTAGAAGACTTAATAGAATTGTATGTGTCTAGAAAGATCTTCCTCTAGAATGTTCTTTTGAAGATAGAATTAGTATAAATAGGAGTAGAAGGCATGGGAAAGTTTTTTCTTGAGAGTTAATTTGTAACTGAGCTCTGCTCCACTGGAGGTTTCCCCCTCGAAGAGGCAAGTGAACTTGAATTTATATCAATAAAGGTATCATTTCCAGTGTTATTGTTCTCTATATTATGTTGTTTATGCTATTATTCATCATAGTTATTATGTTTTTCTTTTCATAATACATTTGGTACCTTACAAGCGGTATCAGAGTACTTTCCTCTGTAGAAATTTTGGGACAAAAAAAATTCTAGGGTAGAGATGTGTACTGTCAACGTCATTAAAGCACAGAGATCTGTCATTTGGTGGGTAAAACTATGGTTAGGGAAGACTACATGTAGGAAATATAGATGGTTTCATGAGTTACTAAAAAAAAACATTTATCCTTGTTGGAAACCTCAGTAACCCTTGTTGGTACCCCTTCACGTAGTAGAATATACATCAAACAACACTTGTACATGGACATCACTTCCACGTACCTTCGCATATATAGTGATTCTGCTAGGTCTCTTGAAATCAAATTTAGATCAGCCTATCAGTCTCTTGACAGTTATATTGGTACCGAGAATAAAACTTAGGAAGATTACTCTCTAGTACCTAGGTAATCGAGTAGTACGGCTAAGGGTACAGTCAAGCCTCCTTAATTGGTTCCCTGAGATATTGGGTCGAGTAATATTATTCGACCCTGCATGTACATCGAAGAGTTATCGCACATGCAAAACCCTTGCTTGTAAGAACCCTGAAAACCCTAACCCTTGGGAATGGAACAGAACATAATAGAAACAGAGGGGAACTTTTGTCACACAACACTACCTCTTGCATTCTGGTTATGAAATTCCTACACAATTTTCCCTATTAATAATTTGGGCATTTTGTCACTGCGGTATTCTTCAGGCTAGAGTATAACTCTATAGGATTAACAAAAACAATTATAGTGGTCTTTTTGGTACCCTTATTTGAGACCTATCCCATTGGATTACTCTTCTCTTTGATCGTCATGGTACCTATCATTTATAAACATTTTTTTTCTATAGACCCACCCACCCTTCCCGACACCATTATTTGATACATATCCCATTGGATTCCTCTCTTTTCCCTGATCGTCATGGTACCACTCACATGTAACCCTTTTTGTGCAAACCCACCTGCCCACTTTTTTATTCTTCACAAATGGATCTCACCTGCAACCAAGAAATCATTGCCTTGATTGTTGACAACAACCAGAGCAAGAGTGACATCCAGAACATCAATTCCAATATTTCTACCCTCAACTCCCATATGAAAGGCATGAAACAATCCATAAACAACATTTCTGCAGAAATGAAAAACTTCATAAATCAATTATGGGGTCCTACCTCCTCTATGAAACCTTCCTACCTTGATTGCATCAACTACTCTCATTCAATGGCCTTTCAGTCCAACCCCCTTCAACGTGAATTTTGTCTTCTCTGAGTTTAACTGAACAAATTTGATGGCCCAGATCCCATGGGCAGAGTCACTCAAATGGAACATCATTTCTCCTTGCACAACATTACTGATGATTTGGCCAAACTGTGTTACGGTGTCCTTTATTTGGATCTTGAACGTTGGCAATGGTGGAAATGGTGTAAAAATTGATGCAAAGGGTTTGTTGCTTGGACATTGTGTGTTGTAAATATTTATGAACGTTTTGACACTGACACACACCATTTGGTTTGTTTGACCAAACTAAAACAGTTTAGCACAGTGGAAAACTACATCACCTCCTTTGAGCAATTGGCTTTCAAAATGAAGGGTGTGCACGACGCCTTCTTCGGGGAATCCTTTATCAGTGATTTGAAGGATGACATCTGAACCCATGTACTAATGGATCACCCCCAAACTTGGTTGGAAGCTACTCAATGTGCCAAGGAAGCACAGTAGGTAGTCTCTTCCCAAAATTGGAAACTTTACTTTATTCCTCTCCCTAGACCCAACCAATCCTACTCCTCCTACCACTCCTCTCAAGATACAGAAATTAACTTGAGAAAAAATGATTAAACGCCAACTTAAGGGTATTTACTATAATTGTCATGACAAATATTTTCTAGGGCACAAGTGTAAGGAATAGAAGTAGTTTATGGTCATTTCTGAGGACGTTTCTGACGAGCATGTCGATGTTCCCTGGGTTGAAAAGATTCCCCAAGAAAAGGATCCTACCCCTCCATTTTCTCCACCAGAAGTTGACCCATTGATTTCGTTAAATGCCCTCACTCATTTTTCTTCTCCCCAAACCCTCAAGTTAATTGGCTACATTAAGCATAGGAAAGTCATCATACTAGTTGATAGTGGCAGCACTCATAATTTTATGCATCACCGCATTTATCAAGAGACCAATTGTTATATCTATGTGGTCAACAATTTTTAAATCATGATTGCAAATGGTGGTTCTATGAAATGTGGGGCGCATTGTGAAAATGTGTGGCTACAAATTGGTCAGACCACCTGAAGGCTCACATGTTTGCTATCAACATGGGCGGTTGTGACATTGTGCTTGGTGTTGAATGGCTACACGCACTTACCCCATCACCATGGATTTTAAAGACTTAACCATGCAATTTCAATAGGAGGGACAACCGTACAAGTTCCAAGGCATCACAATAGGCTCCCATGAGATCATCAGTTCCCACCAAATGGAAAAGCTACTCAAAAAAGTTCATTCTGACATTATTTCCAAACTGCATTCCATTCAAGTAGTTGAGACACCCTTATATACTTTGCATTCTGACCTCCAATCTCTGCTTTTCCGACACCAATATGTTTTTAACACTCCCCAAGGACTTTCCCCCTTCCCATGGCACACATGACCATTCCATTCCCCTAGTCCCTGGAAGTATGTCTCCCAATGTTTTCCCTTATCGTCGTCCCTTTGCCCAGAAAAATGAAATTGAGAAAAAATTTCAAGACTTTCTCGTGGCAGGGGTTATTCATCCTAGTACCATCCCTTTTCCTCTCCCATAGTCATGGTACTCAAGAAAGAAGGCATCTAGTGCATGTGTCCTGATTTTCGCACCCTCAACAAAATCACAATCAAAGACAAATCCCTCATTCATGCCATTGATGACCCTTTGGATGAATTGAGTGGTGCTCAATGTACTACCCATGTTTCCCCAAGTTTGTAGATGTAATTATATTATTATTGATTTAAAATTCCAACCAGTTAACTGTGGGGTGAAGCCTTAAAATTACTAGCCATGATACCACTAGAGAAATGAGAGGAGGATCTATTAAGATAAAAAAAAAAAAAAAAAATTAATATTCAGTTATTTCCCTTAACTATGATTCCAAAACAAGACCAATTAATGAGGGAGGACAGTAGGCATTGTCATCCAAAGGTACAATAGAGTACCAATGCCACAACCCCATGATTGACCCACGGGTTTCCTTATGACAGAAGGAAAAGGGGGGACAATTAGAGATTCTTCGGGGGGGTGAACGTGGATAAGAGGGCAACAGAGAAGTAACATGGGGGGAATAGAGGAAAAAATGGAAAATCGTGTAGGAAGGGGGAGGTCATCTCAGACCCTGAAGGACCCTAAGGAGACAAAACCTGTGAAACCTGACAGGATTAGCTCTAGTGGTATCATGGCTTGGAACGAGGGTGGCTAGATTGTAGATATTGGTTTCATATGATCCTATAGTTGGGTGGAAATTCTTATATCCACATTTAGTTGGATGGGTAACTTCCATAAGTTGAACAGATAAGTATATTTTCATTTGTATTATCTCTTCTATGCATAAACATTGAATTATAATATGTGTCCTACTCATGAAATGGCTCAAATATGCCTGAAGGCCACTCTTACCTATAAAATCTCTCACACTGGTTATTAGGTTAGTGTTAAATGGTCATCCCATTTATGTCCTAATGGAGTAAGGGTAAAAATTACATAAAAGGTTCATTGATTTCATTGTAAACCTGCATATGGGAGAACAATGAAGGTCCCTATTCTCCTATGTCTTATTTGTTTATAATAATAAAAATGATTTGTATGTTATAAAATCCTACTTGGGGGTCTGGGGTTGAAGCTCCTTGGTATTGTCTTAGATGGGCGAGGGAACCCATGAAAAATACAAGTTCAAATCCCTATGGAAAGACACTAAGGAGGACCATGGGATTGCCAGATTTCAAACATTTTACCTTTGTAAAACCTCATTTTTTTCTCTGAGGAGTCGGCGCTACACAACAGTCATTGGGTTGAGGTCAGAAATTGATCTCAGTCATTAGATCATATCAGACCCCGGGATATCCGAAGAGCTTGCATGATAGTTCTAGGCACATAGACGATACTCGATATCTGATGGGTCACGATTCTGGGGGATGTATCGTTTCCCTTGTTCCCTACAAATTTCATCAGCCGAAGGGGGTGTCTCATCGTGTACAAGTGACATCAACCTAACACGGCATGCCAGGAGGGTAACCAGGTTGTCATGGGGAGTGACATGTGTCAAATTGGGGTTGGACGTGAAATATACATGAGACTCTCGTCAAACCATCCATGTCATGGGTGCAATAAGTCTTAACTGTTAGATCTGGAAATCGACAGATGCCCACCGTCGATTTTTTCATGAGACAGTAATAGAAATCCATATCACCAGGAACTTTGGTTGCAATGAGTATCTAAGGAATCTTCGTTCCCCAACGATTCAGAGAGACGATAATTCAAGGTTCCCAAGCAGGTTCAAAACCAACAGAACGAGCATGCATGACCTTGGAGTTAACCCTAGTCTCAATATTGTAACCACAATTAGATAGCATTTAGTTTGTTTCTTTTGTATAAAGAGATATTTTGTACACCCAAAAGAGGGGTAACGAAAATTATGAGCAATTAGGAGTTAGTGAGTAGTAGTTGTTTCTTTTATTTTTGTTGTAGCCATTTCCTTGATTTGAATGAAGAGAACATAGGAAAATTGATCCAATGTCTGGTGTGAATCTTGTTTGCAATTTCCCTATTATTGTTGTTAATTATGTCAAGAATGCATGAATCTTGCTACGAGTGTATGTAGATTTGAAATGTTTGCATAGAATTTAAAGATCAATTTTCTCCGTGAACAGTGCAAGGTGTGCACATCGTCCGCAAAGGAGTGTGTTGACAGGGTTTGGTTTGACTCGTAAATCTCAGGAGGAATAGCAAAAGAATTCCCTTGCAGATTTGCAAAGTGACTACCACAAGGAGTGCACAGTTGCCCGCAAGAATTTAATCTTGTGTAAATATTTGTTTCAAGGAGTGCACAAATCCTGAATTCAAAGTAACGTCAAAGTGGCTCCGTAAAGAAGCGAAAGGATACAAACAGAGGAACACTTGGAAGGCGGGAAAGGATTCTTTACATTAATCTTTAATTATGAGGTTGATAAAATTCCCCGAAAAAAAAGGAGTGCTTAAGGAATCGAACTCTTTGAGGAAATCAAGCTCAGGAGGAGTAACACTTCCCAAGAAGAGAAAACGAGATCCAATAAAAGGACTCGGTGAAAGGACAAAGGTATAAAACTTTAAATCTTTCAAAATATCCTAATTCAGCAGAAAGTTGAAGCTCTGGGAGAAAAGATATAAGGCCTTCGATCAGAGTGTAAAGAAAGGCCCCTAGCCATCCAATCCGCATGAAAAATGATCGTGGTCGTCCGATCAAGAAAAAAAGCACTGACTTTAAATATTTGAAGGTGTGCGAGAGGATCGGACTTACGGAGTTCCAAAATCATCGGAGTCGTCCATTATCAAAGAAGACATGTGGTGAGCATTCTGCATTTCGTGAACTCGGGATTTGAGAAATCAGAAGCAAGAGTTCTAAGAACTCACGATATGTAAAATCATGATTTGATCTAAGTCGTCAGATCAAGGAGGATCTGGACCGTTGATTGTCTAGGGAGACGATTCGCAAAGCGCAAACTCTCGAAATGATCAAAGTCATTGATCAAAGGGGGAAGCAGAGTCAAGGGTTTGACTCTGTCAGAATTTTGCGATTCAAAAAATCTGAGGTAAGAGTTTCGAGAACTTGCAATGCGCGAAATCATGATTTGATCTAAGCCATCAGATCGAGGAGAGATCTGGACTGTTGATCGTCCAAAAAGGAGAATTTGGGAATTCGGATATCGGGATAAGAGTAGTGTTCAACTCTTCGATTTCGAAAACCGCAAAATCCCGATACACGAAAGGAGACCATAACCATTGGATCACGAGGATTTTAGACCATTGATCTGATGATCAGAACCCACAAGTTCGAGGTTTTGGAGATCAGGAGAAGGGGAGTGTTCAACCCTCTACCTTCGTGAAACGTGAAGTCTTGATACGAGGACGGAAGATCTAGATCATCGGAGGGTAAAGTTCGTGGACCATTGATCTGATAAGGGATTTCACATGCCAGGTTTCGGGAGTCAGGAGAGTTAAGATAACTCACACTCAAACTTATGCTCCGTGAGGTTGCGACATGCCCTTCAATCAAGCATCTGGTCACATTTGTGGTCACATGAGGAGAAGGTCTTAGCCAAGAGGGATAGTGCCTATATATACACTGAGATTTTAAATCACCAAGGGGAAGCCCCCAGGTCCCATATAACCTACGCGTTAAGGGAAAAAGGACATGTTATGTGGAATTGAGGTTCTTGAGGGATCGAAGAGTCGGTAGGACTCAATATATTGATAGATCCTAAAATGGGAGGTCACGCATCCCTTAGGAAAGAGGGGGGCTCTGCATCAAGTGGTATCATAGATTATTTTTGTCTGTAGATCTTAGACAAAGGAGAAAAAGAACTTGAATTTTTACTCTGTGTGTAAGAGACAGTCAACACAATGTTGCCAAGGAGATGAGGGGATCCACCTTTAACCAATCGTGTTGTAGAAAGAGAGTTGTGAGAACTTTGTGCAAGATTGGAAGCGATGGAAGTAGCGCAGAGAAGAGCACCTGATGTTGGCAACGTCAGTGATTCAAAGAGATAAGATGTAGAAGTCGAAGAAGATGCAGGGGAACACATTGTCGAAGAACGATTGCTAAGAGAAGTTGTTATATTGGGAGCTAGATCCAAGATAGAGCTCCCAATGTATGAAGGAATTTTGGATGTTGAAGAGCTCCTGGATTGGATAAGGTCCATGGACAAATATTTCAATTATGAAGATTTCGATGGGGAGAAAAGGGTGATACATGTTATCACCAAGATTAAAGGACATGCATCACTATGGTGGGATGAACTACAGGCTAAGAGGAGAAGTAGAGGCAAATAGAATATAAAGAATTGGGACAGAATGGTAGCCAAGCTAAAGGCTAAATTCATGCCCAAAAATTATCAGATCAATCTATTTAGGAAGCTGCAGAACCTGAGATAGAAAGGTATGACAGTCAAAGAATACACAGAGGAGTTCTACAAGATGAACATTAGATTTGGACAAAGAGAGAGGCATGAAGAAAAATTTGACAAGTATATGAATGGCCTGAGGTATGAAATCTAGAATGAGCTCAGCATGATGTCGGTAAGGACAGCAGAGGATGCTTATTAGTTCACGCTGAAGGTAGAAGAGAATTTATCCAAAAAACAAAGCCAGCGAGGTAGAGATAAAATCTAATCCACGAACAAAGGTAAGGGAGTTTCTCGTGACAAGGCACATAATTCCAAAGATGAGGTTGAAACTCCACACAATTACTCGGAAAGAGGAGGAACTTCCCGAGGAAGACAAGGTGGTGGAAGAAACTCTTCTAGAGGAAGAGGCAGAGGAGGAATAAGATGTTATGCATGTGGAAAGACAGGGCACATGTCTTGGGAATTCCCCAAGAAAAAGAAAGAATGAGGAGAAGCTCACATTTCGGAAGCACAAAGAGGGAATGTTGAAGTAGAGGGAGCAGAGGATGGAACGTCCCTCATGATGATGAAGTTTCTCTTAAAACTAGAGGAAGGAGTTAAAATTCCTATATAGATAAATAGTCTATTCAGGACAGCTTGCAAGACTAAAGATAGAGTATGCAAGGTGATCATTGACAGTGGGATGACTGATAACTTAGTATCCATGGATATGGTGGGGAAATTGGAGTTGGAGACAACTGCACACCCAGAGCCATATAAAGTCTCATGGTTGCAGAAAGGACACCAGGTAATAGTTGCTAAACAATGCTTGGTTGAATTTTAGATAGGAGGATACAGAGACGAAATTTTGTGTGATCTAATTCCCATGGATTTATTCCATATTTTTTTGGGAAGACCATGGCAATTTGACAGGAATGTCATTCATGATGGGAGGAAGAATACATACACATTAGAGAAGAATGGTAGGACACACATATTTATGTCAATAGAGGAGAAGAAAGTGAAAGGGGGATAGAGCACAAGCATACTTCTCATGAGTGGGAAGGAACTCCTGAAAGAATTTAAGAAATAACAAGAGATGTTGTTCATTGTGGTGAGGAAACCCAGAGTCATCCTTACTAGTACTTCGATGGATGACTTACCTGAAGAAGTTCGGGAATTTTTAGATAATTTTGCTGACATAGTGGTGGATGAGCTACCTAACTCATTACCACCCATCAGAAGTATCAGCCATCATATTGATTTGATACCAGGAGCAAGTCTTCCAAACAAAGAGGCATACAGACTGACACCTCGAGAGAATGAAGAGGTAAAGAACCAGGTCCAGAAGTTGTTAGAAAATGGTTTGGTCAAAGAGAGGTTGAGTCCATGTGCAGTGCCAACTCTCCAAAGAAATATGGAGGATGGAGAATGTGTACAGACTCGAGATCCATCAACAAGATCACTATCAGGTATAGATTCCCTTTTCCAATAATAGATGATTTTATGGACTTTTTAAGTGGAGAAAATTTATTTTCTAAGATAGATTTGAAAAGTGGATATCACCAAATTATATTGAGGGATGGTGATTAGCGGAATATAGCCTTTAAGACAAATGAAGGCTTGTATGAGTGGCTTGTTATGCCATTTGGCTTAACCAATGCCTCGAGTACTTTTATGAGGTTGATGAATGAAATACTAAGATATTTCATTGGCAAGTTCGTGGTTGTGTATCTAGATGATATATTGATCTTTAACAAGACTAAGGAGGAGCATTTGAGGAACCTGACATTAATGATTGTAACACCCTGTTTCCCCTATATTGTAAATATAACTGAACTGGCCAAGGACTATGGCAAAACTCATAAGTATGAATATGTGTTGTAAATGGACCTGCAGGAAGAGGTCAATGAATGTAAATGATATTTTGAATTTATTGCAGAACTGCTGAGAGGGGATGTGCGGAAAAGAGACCACGATGGTGGTGGAGGGAACCTTGAAAAAGGGGTGTTAACTTCCACCAAGAATTAAATACCTTATTCGGACTCCACTGGCCCGGAGAACCAAAAGCGGCTCGCTAGCCCTGAAATAAATGCCTTGCAGGCTGGAAGGTTGATGGCTTGATGAGGGATGGGGAGGTGAACCGCCTATCCATAGAGCCATCATGACTGACCAGCGCGAGGGTAATCGTGCCACATGCAACCTCGTGAGAGGATAAGGCGTATGGCAGAAGTGATTGAAGAGGGGGCGGACATGAGGGGAACTCTGGCAGTTCTATGCAGAGTGAGTGACCGCAGAGAGGAGGGGATTGCAACCTTCGCTCCTGGGCACTGGCAGACAGAGAGACGCAGGTCTCAGGATATCGTGGTC
>JZKD02S1072324.1:842918-860740 GCA_000966675.3 Picea glauca | reverse complement strand
CCCCGACAAGAATTAAGACTGTGGTCTTGTGAACGTTGTGGTCGTATTGACCAGGACTTAGCCCGGAAATCCAATACGCTAGGAGCACATCGGGGATCAGAGGATCGGGAGTTCCGGGTACATGTGCACTTCGGCACCGCAAACTCCAAAACCCCGACGAGAAGCTGTCGTATGGTCATATAGGAACCGGTCGTGTGGATCAAAGGCTTAGCCAAGTGGGGCTGAGGAAACCAAGGAATGAATCAGAGATCGAAGATCGGTGATTGAATTTGCCAAGACATCGTGGGTGTCAAAACCCCGATAGAAGGAACCCCAAATCCCGATATAGAACCAGGGATTGGCATTTTGCTAATGCAGGTTTCTAGATATTTCTCATTTGTGGGAGATTAACCCAAAAATTTTAAAATTATGATAGTGGGTGTGTTACAATGATGAGGAGACTACAGCAGGAGAAGTTGTTGATAAACCTGAAGAAGTCCTCTTTTATGAAGACAGAACTCATTTACTTGAGTTTTGTGATCTCTTCAAATGATCTAAAGATGGATCCGAAGAAGGTGAAATCAATCAAAGAATGGTCGTCACCCAGGAGCATGTTTGAGGTAAGAAGCTTCCATGGATTAGAGAGTTTCTATAGGAAGTTCACCAAATATTTTAGTGGAATTTGTGCACCAATCATGGATACAGTGAAGAAAAGGCACAAGTCTTTTAACTGGATAGAGGAGGCCGAGAAGAGCTTCAATATACTAAAGGAGAAAGTAACAGACCGACCAATTCTGGTCCTGTGAAATTTTGAGAAGACGTTTCAGGTAAGCTGTAATGCAAGTGGCATTTCGATTGATGGAGTTTTGAGCCAGGACAACAAACCTTTTTCTTACTTCAACAAGAAGTTGAATGAGACTAAGAGAAAATACTCCACCTATGACAAAGAGTTTTATGCCATAGTCCAAGCCCTGAAGAAATGGATACATTACCTTGTCCCAAAAGAATTTGTCTTGTATAGCGATAACCAAGCTTTACAATTCATAACTAGACATGAAAAATTGAATCAAAGGCATGTGAAGTGGATTGAGTATATGCAGAATTTTACTTTTGTCATAAAACATATTTTTGGGAATGCCAACATAGTTGTTGATGCATTGAGTAGGAGATGTTTAACTCTGCAGGAATTTCAGGTAAAGACCTTAGGGTTTGAACACCTTGAGGAAATGTACAGTGATGATCCAGACATCAAGGAAGCATATGAAGCATGCACAAGTCCTATGATGAGAGATAGGAGCTAGAGGATAGAGTATATGATTCAAGAGGGATTGTTGTTCAAGGGAAATCAGTTGTGCATACCAAAATTCTCAATGAGGGATAACCTTTTGAAGGAAAAACGTAGTGGAGGATTGGCTGGACATTTCAGCCATGATAAGACATTTGCACAGTTTAGCACCTCATACTATTGGCAATATATGAGAACAAATGTGATAAAATTCATGAACAAATGTAGAATCTGCCAACATGCAAAAGGTAAAAGACAGAACATTGGATTGTATCAACCATTTCCCATACCAGAGAGGCATTGGGATGCAATAAGCATGGATTTTCTATTGGGACTGCCAAGAACACAAAAAGGATGTGATTCCATATTTGTGGTGGTGGATAGATTTTCAAATATGGCACACTTTATCCCATGTCAGAAGACAAGTGATGCAACACATGTTGCAAACCTATTTTTCAGGGAAGTTGTGAGACTTCACGGCCTACCCAGAAGCATTGTCTTGGACAAAGACACGAAATTTGTTGGTCATTTTTAGAGAACACTATGGAAGAAGTTGGGGAAAGATTTTTCCTTCAACTCAGCTTATCACCCTCATACATATAGACAAACTGAGGTGGTAAATAGAAGTTTTGGAAACTTATTGAGGAGTCTGGTCATTGAGCACCATAACCAATGGGATCAAATTCTGCCACAAGCAGAATTTGCATACAACGACTCACCAAATAGGAGCACTGGAAAGAGACTGCTACAAATATTGTATGGAATGAAACCCAGGGGAGTATCTAAGTTGAGAGACATGGAACAAAGTGAGATCAAAAGCGTTGGAGAAGAATATTTTGTTGTAGGAATGCAGAAGCTCCATAGCCAGAGCTTCGGCTTTCTACTGACTTAGGATAATTGGAAAGATTTAAAGGTTTATGATTTTTTCCTTTCGACGAGTCCATTTATTGGATCTCATTTTCACTTCTTGGGAAGTGTTACTCCTTCTAAGCTTGATTTCCTCAAAGAGTATGATTCCTTAAGCACTCCTTGTTTTTCGGGGAATTTCGTCAACCTCAGAATTAAAAATTCTTGTAAAGAATCATTTCTCGCCTTTCGAGCGTTCCTTTGTTCCTATCCTTTGGCTTATTTATGGAGCTGCTTCAACGTTGCATCAAATTCAATATCTGTGCACTCCTTGTAGCATATATTTACACAAGATTAAATTCTTGTGGGAAACTATGCACTCCTTGTAGGAGTCATTTTGCAAATCTGCAAACGAATTCTTTCACTACTCCTCATGAGCTTTACGAGTCAAATCAGAGCCTGTCAATGCACTCCTTTGTGGATGGTGTGCACACCTTGCACCACTCACAAAGAAAAATGATCTTTAACTTATATGCAAATATTTTTAAGATACATACACTTGTAGCAAGATTCATGCATTGTTGACAGAATTAACAACAGTAATAGGGAAATTGCAAACAAGATTCACACCAGACATGGGATCATATTTCCTTTGTTCTCTTCATTCAAATCAAGGAAATGGCTACAGCAAAAATCAAAGCAACAACTACTACTCACTAACTCCTACTTGCTCATAATTTTCGTAACCCCTCTTTTGGGCGTACAAAATCTCTCTTTATACAAAAGAAATAAACTAATTGCTATCTAGTTGCGGTTACATTAAGACTAGGGTTAACTCCCAGGTCACGTGTGCTCATTCTGTCTCCATGCCCATGATCTTTCCTTTTATTATTTTCTATCAGCTTCAAAATATTTGCAGTACTGTCTAGCATTCGAGACTCTGAATTGGCTCTCAGGCATTGAGATGTCCTGCCACATGTACTTGTTGACGATGCTCCTACATCATAAGGTTTTTTGGAGTAAGTAAATTCTGGTGTTCGATAGGCCAATGGGTCGGTACCCCATTAGCCACATGTCGCATCGTGATTAGGGAAAGTGTTAGAATGAGATAATATTGTGTGTCCAAGTTTCCATCTCAACTCCAAATCAGGCATTTTGGGTTATGCATCAAGTAGATGGTCTGAACACCTAGTGGGACAATATCCCAGAGGCCCGATATATCGAAAGATCAGGCATCATAGGTCTCGAGTATAGATTAATCTAGGGGCCCACATATCAGTACCTCGGTGGGTCGACATCCTAGTAACCTAGTGGGCAAGCACCACGGAGTATCGGATACCGAGGATTCTATGTGTAGCGACCGAGAGGGAATGGTTGAGCCCCGATATACCAGGTGTCAATACCACACTAGCAACCATGCCAACATTGGACATTGACGTTTCGTGACTTGTTAGTTCCATGTGGCAGTAGGGAAGTACAGAATAGTATGAAAGTGAGGTTCATAGAAGGCCAAGAGTTGGAAAGGCCATAAATTTTTATCTAGAGCTTGGTTTTGAGCGTGGTGACAATCGTTGGAAATATCTTGATGAGAAGAAGATGATGGTTCCCTCAAAAAGAGGCTTTGAGATGGTTGAGGAAGGGATAAATTTTAGTATCCCATCCCTTAAAAAGGTACTTAGGGGGTTGGGTGTCTTACAAAGTGGTATTATAGGAGAGTTCAAACACTAGTCCTGGATGGGCCAGAGAATAGTCATAGAGATTGGTATAACAAGGCTAAAATGAGTTTGTTGAAAGGTGTTTCTACCTTTAAAAGTTTGTTTGTTATATACATTAACTCCTTGAGGAGAAGGACTGTAGAATTTAACTTTTGTTCTAAAATTTTGTGCAGCAGAAAATTTACACAATGATATGCAACCAGAGAACTATGTTGTTTCCTTGGTAAGAATGACAGTTACTCCTACAAGGGTGGGAATATGCTGGTGGGAAGTAATGGTAAGACCTGAATTTAAATGGAAGATAATTTTAAGGGATACTTAAGTTCAAAAATAATGAAATGGTGGGCGTAATACTACCTGTAAGAATGGACTGTTGGAACCCTGCCAATTATGATTATTTTCTAAATAAAAGCTAAGCCTTGTATGCATAATTCCTCATGTTTAGATGATTGATGGGAAAAATTGTAAGGACATATTACTTGATCTATAATGATTGAAATCTATAGCATGGATAATCTATTGAGAAAGAAAGAGGATTCATTTGGACTGAAGCAAGCCTTCATAAAAGAGGTCAAATGACATGAACATATGAGCCGGTTCATGAGCTTATGGTTGTACAAATGTATATGCCTATTAACCTGAAGACATGTCTATGCATATGAATGTAAAAGGAAGATAACTAGAATACATCTGCACTATAGGAATGGGTAAAATGTTTGGTGCACAAAGATATGTTGTATGAATATGGTCATGAATGAGCATGAATATAACATGTTTATACACCTACAATAGTTTGTTACTGGTTGTCGTGAATCATTCTGGACAACGATGATCTGATAATAGTAGAAAGGTTTAAATTATGAATACGAATGTTGATGATTTTATTGGTTATAGCCTTATGAAGATAAGACAAAGGATCAGTGAAATTGTTAATCCAAAATATGGTAAAAGTGACTTCTTGGGAATTCCTAGGAGACCACTAGATTAGAGGACACCTAGAGAAGGATGGTGGCCATATAGATATGGTCAGGTATACTCAAATAACAGTAGAATGGAATTTAGGAAATAATTTCCTCGGTAAAATTATGTGGACCAAAGGTGATTTAAAGCATGAAAAGATATAGGAACTAGTATCTTGTTGCAATGAGTAATATTGTAATCGCCTATTGGAAAATCATGATGTGTGTAATGTTTTGTAGGAAGTGTGCAAGAGGCATCTCCTACTGATTGTTGCCACATGAAGAGGGAAACAGGTTTATGACTATACATGTGAGACTTGTTAGAAGAATCATTGTAATCCTTCCTTAGAAGGTTTTTCATTAACTTAAAATTCCATGTGTATAAATGGCATGGAAAAGGTACAAGCAGTGGACTTTCATGTTGATACACTTCGGTATATATGCTTGAATGATTGGAATAAGTGTATGATAAGACTATCTGGTATGAATTTTTGAATAAATGGACTTGTGAGGCAAGACTAACACTTTCCGGGTTTGAATATCGCTATGGATGCATAGCTAACCATGTTTGAAAGGGTCTGATTATTTTGTTTAATTGCTAACTTGAAAGATGGGATACCAGTATTTAGAAAAGGCCAATAGAAAATTATGAAAGAGCAATGAACAAGAGTGCTCTGTCATTTTGATAAAAGGAAAAATGGACACACCTTTGAAAATTGTATGCAAATGAATGAAAACAATCATGAGTGAGATGATTTTAATAAATATGCATGTGAATGGTAGAGTATGCCAATGATGGACACACATAGCATGTTGGTGCATGTGACTAAGTATATGAAGGCACCATGGAATGATGTGCTTGTTTGAATGTATGAATTGAAATGCATGCATGCTTATATTCCTTATGAAATATTGGGTGAAACTCTGAAATGATGAAGCTAATATTGAATCAGGATTGAAGACAACTCAAATTGTGATGAATATGCGACAAGAGAGAGTTGCATGGTGAATAAATCCCATATGGAGGAACTGTTTAAAGAACTCTATAAGGAGAAGAGAACCCCATAATTAATTGTGAATTGGAATGCATGCATGCTTATATTCCTTATGAAATATTGGGTGAAACTCTAAAATGATGAAGGTGAGACTGAATCAGGATTGAAGACAACTCAGATTGTGATGAATATGCAGGAAGAGAGAGTTGCATGGTGAAGAAGTCCCATATGGAGGAACTGTTTAAAGAACTCTATCAGGAGAACAAAGTTTCATAATTAATTAACTGCTAGAAAACTAAACAATGGGCTACAAAGCTTAAGTAAATAAGAATCTTGGATTACATTTTAAAATAACGCATGTGCAAAGGAAGGAAAACCATTATGATTTCCATTCAAGGTAAATGAACATGGATGTAATTTATTGAATTTGAAGTTGCAAGCTAACTTGGATGTGTTAATATGTTGATTTCGTTCAAGGGAGGAGAGCTCTTTGAATGAGGAAATGTCAATATAAACTTGGTCAAGGACTACTCAAGGAAAGGGAGCAGCCAATTCCTCCAAAAGGGAAGAATATAGAAAGAATGTGAATAAAATGGGAACATCCTTCTCACTTTAAAAAAAAAAACAGAAAAAAAATTGGTTTTGCATAGTTATATGCCTTTGAACAGATTGTGTAGGCCAACAAATTTAGAGCATGGGGTTGCACAAGCAACCTGGTTGATGCCATGTTATAAAATATGGAAAGAAGGGATGAAAGGAGAACTCAACCATGTTGAGAATTCATTTAGTATAGAGGAGTTAAAAAGACGAGAGCTTCTTGACTCTTTTCTTACTCAAAATTTGTGTTTCTCTAGGATGAGAAAACTGAAATGTTGTTAGGTGTGGATGACTCTAGCATAAAAATGTTGATAGTTGTATGACTTTAGAGACAACATCTGAAATAATTTATGATTACACTAGTGAGAACATTGAGGGAAATGTGATAGAGTGCACATAGATATGTTGGGACATGTTTGAAATTATTTTTGTTGATTTAAATACTATGGTATAGACATTTTTATTTAACATGACAACTGATATAATTTTTCATGTGATGATACCATGTTGTGTTGAAAAAGATATTGGAGTTGTCGGGGAAGGAAAGTTGCCAATGGTGTACAACCTCAAATAGAGGATGAATACAAAGAGGTTTGTGAATAAAAGAATTGATGAAAGGACCTTAATATCTCCCATGAAGCACCACTGATGAGGTAATATTAGAAGAAGGTGTTGGCAGCCAAACATGTATAAGAATTTCATGTCCATGTAACATGAGAATTGAAAAGGTACTAGGTAAGAATCCCTTTTGAAATATCTTATTATCTTAATGATATGCAAGTGATTTTGAAGGACTGTGGAATTCCATCTATACCCAAGGAGGGTATGAATTCAGGAAAAAAGGTAACCTGGAGGATAGAGGGAGGAACCTCTAGAAATCAAGGATGATTGAAATCCTTGCAAGAAACTATGGATGGATATGTCAGGAGTACATTGATCAATCATGAATGATTGAGAACATAAGTTCTCATGAGCAACACATTAAATTAAATGCATTGATGAAATGCATGTTTGCACGACTGGGCAAGTATTGAATTGCCCAATATGGAAGGAAGACCTTCCAATAATCCAACAAAATTGTAACAATGGTAAAGGGAGGAGTTGGGTGTCCATGAATGTCGGCACCCTGATTACCAGTAAATAAAGAACGCTTTAATGCATTCGTATGAAAACTTTAATCACGTGTAATTTATGCTAATTTAAGGTCATGATTAGCTCAATGCAGGAAACATTGTCTGTTGTAATAATGATTGTGAATGAAGGAAGCCACCGGGAAAAGGGTTGGTTGAATTCAAACAAACCATGGCAAGAATATAACATGAAAAGTGATAATCTGAAATCAATGTGAGGGTGCATTGTGTATAAAAGAAGCCAAGGACATTAGCACATTGATTAAATTCATTTAATAAGAGATTAGTATGCTAAAAATAATGCATGTGTAAGGAATAATAATTCCTTTTATTTTATATCATTAATAGATGAATATGATTTAATTGTTAGTATGCACAATTTTAAGAATCGGTTGTGAACCATTGTAAATGTGCAATGAAAATGTGATGTTCATGAGAAACTAACAATTTGTTTGATTGTGGAATGTTGGTTACTACTCTCCTTTACCATCTAATTTATTGACCCAGGGTTCATGTCTTTCAGGTTCCCATCAAAGCCTCTAAAACTATTGGCCCTCCTGGTAAACCAGAAGGCAACACAGTACACAGAGTGCATTGTGTAGTCTCACCCGGGATAGCTTTAAATGGGTGGTTGTAAGACTCGGGTGTTTACAGCCTAGGATTGAGTATCAGATAGGGGTTTATTAATCAGATCCGTATACTATGAATTGAGATTGCAATCTACTATTATTCACAGGTGTGCATCTATCTTCCACAGTTTATTTCCCGAACAGCACAATCATATTGCATAACAATGTATTAACTCATTCATTAAGAATAACAATTGAATGCTAAAAGAAAACAAAGATATACATGCATTCATCACATTACATGGATATTACATTGGTTCACCCCCCTCCTGGGCTATGTCCACAAATATTTGGCTCTTGGCTCTTTTATTATGGTAGTTCTACACCTCCAGTGCCTCACGCTTACAATTCCCTCAAATGGGTAATATCTGTATGAGGCGAACTAGATCGCACCAGGCTCCACAGCCTGGGATCTAAGCCTTAGATCTTCCTTCTCTCCTTTTTTCTTATCTCAATAGCTTACAAAAATGGTTCATATATGTATAGCATAATCCATCAACTTGTACATAACTATGATGGAAAACTACAAAAGTTAAACTAATACAAAAGCGAACCAACCTCTCTATGATACCTGCATATGTATATTTATATATATCGGGCTCTTCATCCATTTACAATGTATGAACAAAATCCTAACCCTACCGACGTTAGGTCTTCCTCCCATGCATGTGTGTTGTTCTTCCTCCAACTGTCTTTTTCCTTGTGCACGCTTTCTTGCATGTGCACATGTTGTGTTACCTTCCAGCTATTACTTTCGTTTCTACATGCTTTCTTTCCCAAGATCATCCTTCTTTCCACTTTGGCCTACTGCCAACAGGCCACCAACACTGATATGTGACTCATCTAGAGTCACCTAATCCTTCTGAGCTTCTTTGATCTCCTTGGTGATCGTCTAGAACTTTTCCTTGAGCTCTACTGCTTTTTTTAGTGCATGCGTGATCTTATCCTTGATGGTGTCTACTACCTGAATTACCACTTTGTCGCTCAGCAATCCTGCACATTCGGCCTAGGTCTGTGCTATCTGTGTTTTAGCTCCTTCTGCTTGTGTGAGTATTTCTGCTACCCGTTCCTGTAGTGGCTCTATTTGAGCCTAATGCTCTTGTTTCTATGTTTGCGTAGTGATAAGTTCTACCTGCATATTCTTCATCTCCCATGTCCCTATGACACGTTCTAGGATTGGTATGATCTTCTTCCTCTATTTGAGTTATTGGATTGTTGCATTGATCCTTTCCTCTTATTTGTCCCAACGTTGGACCTGTGGATCCTCCTCCAACCTTGTCCAAAGTTTTGTTTATTTATCGAGCAATTTAGCTGTTGTGCTAACATGTTGTTGCATCTCCTACAGTTGCGTTGTTTCTTCCTGCTTCCTTTGCTCCTTCACTGCCGGTGGAGTGGTTGGTGTGAGTTGTTCACGGATATTCGCGATCCCATTCTGATACTGATAAATTTCCTGCACAATGTGGTCAATATTTCCTGCTACTGGGAGTTCATTTCCTTGCACGGTGCTTGGGATTTTCTCAAAAATTCCTCCCACTCTTCATTCCAGTTCATTCTTGTGTTCTTTTTCCTCCTAAGTTTCGAGTTTCCAACGCCTCCCGCTTCTTTGTTGCTTGTTGTATCTCAACTAAGTTTTTGTGTGCACAAGACTGTACCTCATGGTCGATACTAACCTGTAATTTGTGTAGTGTCCTTGATGGCATCAATGTCAAGACCAATTGGATGTGGTCCAAATCCTTCAAGGGTGTCTTCCCCGTGATTTCCTCCATGCGCAGTGTGCTAGGTTTGATGTAAATCATTGTGTTTGTGTGTGGCATGGAGTGGAATGGGTCTCGTTCTTATACCTCTACTCTTTCTTTGGTATGTATTTTCAGTGGCTCTATGCCTCTATTGCTGCTTGTTGTCTATGCTTCCCCAACTTTCTTGAGGAACTGTCCCATTTCTATCAGCTCTTTTTGCAGTTTATCCCTGTGGTGTGTTGCATGATCGAAATCTTCTGCTAGTCAATCCTAGACCATTATGGTGATCATTTACCCATCATCCTCTATGATCATATAGTCTGGCGATGTTTGTTTCATCTTTGACTTCTTGCATGCACCTCCTGCCTGTGCGGCTGGTCTCTTATGTCCCCTTGGTTCCTGTGTGATAGGGTTTGGGGAAATCTCTTGCGCTCCCTTAGCATGTTTTTCTTTTCCGTTGGTCGACTATGTATTCTCTTTCTTCCCCTTCTAGGTCCCTATCCGCTTTGACCCTTCATCTTCCTGAGTCATCTTGGTTTGTCCCCTCCTTGGTTTCTTGGGCACTAGGATTTTTGGAGGCTGTGTTTCCGCCTACACTGCCTCTCCTTCTGTTGTTCTTTCAAATACTTCTCGGTAATGGTTGGGATCCTCCATCCATTAGGCCATTCATTGATGACCATGTCGATATCACCCTCTGTTATGCAGTAGCGCATATGTAGCCATTGTTTATCTGGATGCTTCTTTGGTTATATCCACATTGTTTGGCGTGTGGCCCAAAAATTGGCGATGTCTGCATATCGCGTAATAGCCTCTAGTGTTATTCTCCATGATTGGTTGATAGCTTCCTGTATATCCTGTAGGTATTCTTCAAATGTGATTATGTTCTCCCTATTATGTCTGGCCTACGTCCCGGATCTCAGTAACAGGTATCTCGCTCCCGTTGGTTGTTGTCTGGTACAAAACATTACATACCCTGGTTCTCGCCATCCCATGAAGGCTATTAGGGTGACCAGCCATGAATAGTGGAACTATGTGCCTAGGTCCTATGCATCCATGCAATCCTCTTGAAATAAATTCAATAAATATGGTGCCCAACTCATAGAGGTGGCTTCTGCACATTGAGTTGCAACTGCAATGACTCTTGCTGGTACTTCGTCTTTGCAGCATTTTCTGAGCAATTTACAGGCTAAGATCTTTGCACCCAATTGTGTAGTTGTGTTGTTGATTTGTTTGATCATGATGCCCCTCGTTCCCCTGGTGGTGCCATATTTATTCTTCATTTCTTCTACCAACACTTTCTCCTTGGATTTTTCGTCCAGAATCAACATGTGATCCATACCCTGGGTTTGTAACCTTGTGATTTGTGCGATAGGGTCAAAAGTTATGGGGACGGGCTTGTCCAGCCATATCTCCCCTCCATGTGTGACTGCTAACAACTGCTTGACACATCTTGTCGCGTACTGGCCTCTGCCAAAATGTGGTAGTTTCAGCAAACCTAAGATTCATGTTTTGTCCAGCCCAGCTGCCCATTGGTGTGGTTGGTTGATCGTTTCTCCAAGTTGGGTTACACTTATGGTCTACATAAATACCCTATGTGAAAGTTTTGGGAACTTGGTTTCGTCTGATATGTCATTGTATGAATATTTGAGCTTCCCGACGTGACCCGGTAGCTCTGGTTCTACTTGTACTCCAGCTGATATGCGTGGTAGAACAATTTCTACTGTAGGTTTCTTGCGGGGTGAGATCGGTATCTAAACTCTGTCTTTTTGTTGCGGTGGTTGGTTCAAAGTTCCACCAACTTTCAATTGTTCCCCCATCATCCATTCTGGCCAAGACGAGGCATTTACAGTGGTCTCCTTTTTTGTTTGACCTAATATGGTCATTTGTGACTCGTTTGGTTGCATTGGTGCTTCCAGATTTTGTGTCGTTCCATTAACTTCCAGGGTTTCTTCGGTGCTTTCTGGTTGCACTTCCTATTGGGTTTCCACTTCCTCATTTTGAGGCACTTGCGTTGCTGCTAGTGTATCCACTTTCATGGTATTTTCTTGTGGCTATTGAATCTCTTCCAGTATCGGTGTAGAGTTTACCGTTATCATCTCTGGGGATGGGATTTTGCTGATGTCGATGATCTCTGGTTGTTTTTGTTCGTTCTCTTCCAGCGGTCCTCGTGACCTAGTTTGAACCCTGGTTGGTCTGGCTGTCTAGCTTGCTTCTGCTGGCTTCGATGGTGCCATAGTGGTGACTGTCGAACATTTTCTTAGTTCAAATAAATTCAGTGAGCTCTGTGGTCTCGCTCTGTTCATTTTGGCTGCAATTACTCTCTCTCTATTTTCCTCTCCCGAATAGACTAGTTTCTCCCGTGCTCGCATGTTGTATGGGCTTGTCATGAAGCTTGTCAAGGATGCTTCCTCCATTATGTGTTTAATGCATCATAATTGTGGTTTCAATGCATCTACGATGGTTTCGTACTTTCCATTACATTTTCTTTTCCATCTCTCGTTGGCATGTTTAATGTGATGTCCCATCGATCCTTGTCGTGCTTTAAATCCACTTAGTGTTGTCTTGTCATACTGCTTTTGCTGACTTTATGTTTCCTGCTTGTTTTCCCTTTGTATGTAACCGTTGTTCATTCTTTTTCTAAATTTGTGTTTTGAACATCATGTGGCCTTTCTATCTCTGGCGTGATGCGTGCTTTTTAGTCTTGTTTCCGTTTTGTTCTCTTTTTCATTTATTTATTTATTTATTTTTATTTTACTGCACAGTGGGTGGTCGACTATCCTTGTACATCTTCAGTCGGCTCTCGTTGATCATTCCTCTGAGGTTTATTCCTGCTAAATATCTTAACCGTATATCTCCTTCGTTTGTGACATATTTTACCTCATATGGTCCTAACCAATGCATTCTAAGCTTCCCTGGGTGCTTAAATGCCTTGTTGTCATGGAGCAGTACTAGATCTCCTTCCTTGAACGTTTTCTTCTTGATGTGTCGATCGTGCCAAAATTGGTCTCTTTCTTTCTTCACTTGTTGATGGAATCCTGCTAGGATTCAATCTTCCTCCATTGACAATAACTGATTCAATATTTCCTATACTATGCCTCATTCTATCATGTGTGTGATAGTTTCTACACATAAGCTGGGTACTAAAAATTCTAGTGGCACTACTGCATCTTGGCCATAGACTAGTTTGAATGGTGTGTGTCATGTCAACCTTTTGCATGTGGTCCTAGACACCCATAATATTTTGGGTACTTTGAGGTCCCAGTCATCTCTTTTGACGTTACAGATCTTTGTCAGTGCGTTCTCCGGAATTTTGTTGAAGGCGTCTACTGTGTCATTTTCCTGTGGATGATACGGTGTGCTCTTTTGGTGATGAACTTAAAACTCTTCATTCATCATATGGATGGTGTTGTTTATGAAGTGTGTGTCTTGGTCACTCATCAAAACTCTTGGGAAGCCAAATATAGTGATTACTTGTTCAAAAAAGAAGTGTGCAGTTGTCTTTTCACTGCAATATTTTACTGTTGTGGCTTCCGCCCATCTTGTTAGGTATTCTGTTATGGTGATAATGTATCTTTCCCCTGTTCTTTTGGTTGGTGAGTTAATTGGTCCCACAAAGTCTATTGCCCATTTTCCAAATTCATGTAATGTTACTTTTGTTCGTAGTGGCATCTCGTCCCTTCTGTTGGGTTTGCCTACCCTTTGACAGATATTGCATCTCTGACAGTACTCTTTCGAGTCCCTGTGAATCGTTGGCCACCATATTCCTGCGCGTAGTACCTTCTGCACTGTAGCTTTTCCTGCATAATTCCCTCCTACAATTCCCTTTTAGGCTTCTACTAAAATTCTTGGTCGTTCGTGCTCTAATACGTACCTTCGCAAAATGTTGTTTGTGCCCATCCTGTATATGTGTCTTGTGATCAATTAATAGTCAGCTGCACGAACTACCAGGTTCTGATTCTGTACAGTGGTATATTCTTGTGGTGCAGTACCTGCGATCAAGTACTAGATGATCTCTGTGAAGTAGTCATCAGCAATCTGTATTGAGAATAACTGTGCATTTGGAAAGTTGTCTTCTAAATTAGTAGGTTCTTCTCTGTTTGTGACCTGGACAGGTGGTCAGGGCCTACATTTAGTTTTCCTAGTTTAACTATTATTTCAAAATCAAATTCTTGAAATAGCAATAACCATCAACAGATTCTCCCCCCCAACACTGGCTTGTTGACTAAGTATTTCAGGGTTGAGTGATATGTAAACATCTTAAAGTGTTTTCCCAATAGGTGATGTTTGAACTTCTCCAATGCATAGACCATGGCTAGGCATTCTCTTTATTTCGTGTTATAATTATGTTTCGAGTCTGATAACTTTCTTCTTGTGAACGCTATCAGGTGATCCGAGTCTCCTCCTCCTGGTTATGTTAAGATAGCTCCTAGTGCTATCGTTGATGCATCTACATGCACATGGAATGTCTTTTCCCAATCTGGAAATAATAATATCGGTGCGGTAACCATATTTTCCTTCGGGGTATCCAGACCGTGTTGACACTCGTCGTTCCATTGATACTTTGTATCCTTCCTTAACAGTTTTTCCAGTGGTGTTGTGATCTACGCTCTGAGCTGGAGAACTGTTTTTGGTGCTAGTAAGTTAACGATGACTGCAATCTTTGTTGGATCCACTAGAAAGCCTTGTTTGCATACTATATGGCTCAATAGTATCCCAGACGGTGTTCCAAATATGCATTTCTTGATGTTCAGTGATATCTGGCATTGTTTATATCTTTCTAACATCAGTCATTAAACTTCCACATGGTTTTTCAACAGACTATAAATTGTCCAGTCATCCAGGTATACTTTAAGGAACGGATGGATGAATTCCTTAAATGTTGCGATGACCACTCTGTAAAATATTGTGGGTGCATTCTTCAGTCCAAACGGCATGAATTTGTACTGATAAGATCCCCATTCCATCGCAAATGTGGTCTTGTGTCTGTCCTCTTGAGCTATCTTAATCTGATGGTAGCCTGAGAATCCATTAGTGAATAAGTAAGCTTAATGTCTCCGCACATTCTCTAAAAATTCATCCATGAACGGTGTAGGGAATGGGTCATGTAGTCATGCATCGTTCAAATTCCTCAAGTCGATGCATATCTCGATCCCTCTACCATGCTTCTTTTCTTGTACTACCATTGGGCTTATCCATTCTGATTCCTCAACTGGTTCGATGATGTCGGCTTCGAGCATCCTGTCGATCTCATCTTTAACTTTATGTTTATATATGGTGTTCAGTCTATAGGTTCGTTGTCTAATAGGTCTCGCTTCAGGTCTGAGTGGTATATTCATATCTTCTAATTCTCCATCTATACCCTTCATCTTTGTAAATGTTGTGGGGAAAAGGTCACTATATTCACGCAACAACTCTATGATGTTTTCTATTGTTTTCTCATCCCAGTAGTCTCCAATGCTGGCCATTTTGGGTTGCTCAGTTGTCTCGATGTTAAATTTATTTACCTTGATTGGCGTGGAAATGACTTCTGATTCTATGGGTGGTCCTTCCACATCTCTTTCACCTTCTACTTCTTCGAACTGAATATCGTGTGGGTCATCTTCATCTAGTGCTTCCTCCTGTACATGGTAACATGACAGTAGTTTCTTGATTGTCTGTTTATTACGTTGTTTCTCTTCTGTGATAAATTCTATTTCCAGTTCTTTGATGAATATTGCTCCTTTGATTCATTTGAGGGATGTGTCTATGTTGGGGTGCTCATGCTCGAATGAGAAAGTGATTGTGAAGTTCTGTTGCAATTTCCTCGATGTTGTAGTTCCTTTATGCAATTCTTAGTCTGTATACCAATTCGTTGGTATTCCCTCTAAAGTATGTATGAAGTGATGAGGCCATTCCTGTGGTGGTGTCATTTTCCACAGCATTTTGCACTTCGCCAAGTGTTCCGCTAGTGCCTCTTGTTCGTCGTATTTATGTTGTTTGTTTGTATTCTTGTTATGCACTGAACCTTATGCACAGTACTCTCTTACATTGATACCAGTCTGTGATGGTATCATTATGTGCGCCCCACCATCTTGCGGGTGTGGCCTTGAGTACTAAGTCAAGTGCTAACAGTTGTTGGTTTTCTAATACTTCGTCTTCATATTGTGTCAAGAATGTTTCCAAATAATTTAGTCCATGGAAACTGGGTGGTTCTCTAACTTCTATGCCTACCCATCTTACTACGCAGTCTATTCTTGCACACCTTCGCGTGGATACTTCTGTAGTATCTGTTGCGAGTTTTCTAACCTAGTGTCTGAGTCTGTTGTGCATGAAGTAATGCTCTGCCAACTGAGTACCCCATATGCAGTTGGGTTTACGTAATCCTCATTGCACTCATTTTTCCGTACAACTGGTCGATTTCCTCTAAGTCCAATCAAGTGGGTTATACGAACCTCTCCCCTTCTGATGGATCTAGTGGTGCTATGACCCTGTATTATCTAGATTCAAATGTCATTTTCCTAGTTTTCAAATTGATTATGGTCTGGTTTTCAAACACCCAATCCAGACCAAGCAATTCCAGGTAAGGTGTTGTGTCATCTACTATTTCAATGACTTCAAAATCTGCTTTAGTGTGCACTCCATCAAGATATATTGTCACTCCTTTCAGACTACCTATTGGTAGGAATCTATGCTGATTTGCTAGTTTTAATTGGACATTTGACTATCCCAGTGTTGGCTCTCCCATGTTGGAAGATTGGTTGTTGTCATTGATGTCAACCCTAGTTATGGGTTTTGGACTGCAAGATTGATGAAGGTATTTGGGCATGAAGGAAAATGCACATGTAGATACAAGACCCATGGATGGATAGTATACATCATGTTGTTTCTGGTGGTATGTGGAATGTCACATGGATCCTTATGGTTGAGGAGAAATTATTTTTTGAAGATGGCAAAGTGAATTGAAGAAGGAAGTACATGTAGGCCCTGAAGATAATTAAAGAAAATAATTACAAAATAAGAAAGTGTCAGGTCGGCCCTAATGTTAAAAGGAAGTGACATAAATGGTATAAATAAATTTCATTATACATTCATTTTATACACAAGTCGAATTTCAGAGGAAATCATAAGTAAAGAAGGTCGGATTTCAAGGGAGGATGAAGTTTTTTGGTGATGTGTTCTAAGGTATGTTATTTTCAGGTCATCTTACCATTTTCGCTATAGTTTTTTTTCTAGAACGATTCAGATGGTGAAATTTCTATGGTATTGAGAAGACATATCAAGGTACCTGTGGTTAAATTTTCATCTCTTGATTCACTATAATTATGGAGATACACTATGTAGAATATAGGGGTTTTGACTAGTTCTGAAGCTAGTCAATAAACAGGTGTTATGGGTAAAACAGTCATAACTTATTCATAGAGAATCCAAATGAAGTGGGACAAATTGCATTGGAAATAGTATGGACTTTAGTTTCTTGTGTGAGAGTTTAAAAACTTGATGTTAAATATTGAGCGCGGGGCATTCTGTACAAGTTCAGTCTCCTAAATAAACTAGAATTGAACAAGGTCTACCATTCTCTCTATAACTTCTTTTTGGGGAGGATTCAAGGAGTGAAACTTGGGTAATTTTCAGAGAATAAATTGAGTAATATTATCTATAAGATCATAGTTTTCCAAGAATTGAAGAATTTCATAAATTTAAGAAGTCTCGGGAAGCATTATCAGGTTCTATGTGATGGTTGGTTGATGGTGATGATTTAATGTGAAGTTTTATTATCTCTCATATATTGTTGGGTGGAAGGAAGGGGCAAGGATCGAGAGTTCAAATATCTATTGATATTGGAGGATTGTATCTTCATCTTAGAGGTTTATCCATCCCTTTACATTTGGAAGTTGTAGCTACCTTTGGAATTCATTACTTCCCTTGAACAATAACTATTGATTATTTCTCATATATTGTGCATGGTGTATTG
>JZKD02S1072324.1:829757-840171 GCA_000966675.3 Picea glauca | reverse complement strand
GCACATTCACTTAAGATCCTAGGTCTAGTATAATGTCTCCCATATTGAAATCCCCAATGTTAGCATTTAGTCTAAATTCCCTACTTGTTCTTCTTCTTGTGTGTAGGTGGTTGACAGTTTTTGGTTTTATCTTTTCTTTCGTCTCGCTGCTACATTTCTCTAGTATTTTTTGCAATATTTCCACAGATGAAGTATCACTTAATACTTTCACGCATGATTGAAAAAAGCCTGTGATTGTACTTGCTTGTCCCTTGGGCTGCATTCTGTTGGTATGATCGAATGATGGTGGCATCTCATATTCTGGGGCTTCCTTGAATGGTTGCACAGTTGAAGTCGATGTTGTGTCCTCCTTCTAAAATTCTTGTCTGGCCTCCTTAAAGGTTTCCTTTTCTTTTGGCACGTCGAACTTCTTTCTTCGTTTAGTGTTCTTCTTTACCCATTGGTTTTGTGTTGGTTCCTGTCAAACTACGTCATTTTCTATTTTCGTTCCTCAACGAGTGACTATATTGATGTTTCATTCGTCATCCCTTGCTTCGGATGAAATCCAGTGAACATTCTAATTGTTTTGGTTCCTCTTTTCCTGAACCTTTACTAGTAGTCTCAAACATTCCTCTGTATCGTGGTCTGATGTGAGACAATACATACAAGTTGTTGGTGGAATTGGACATTCTCATGCATAATGTCTTGGTTGCTAACAATTGTGACATGTGATTGGTCCTCTACCGCATTTGAAGCCTCCTTTGGCTCGTCCTCCTCCTCGGTAGCCTGCTCGGTCACCTCTCGGTGCATTATATTGTAGTGCCTGATTGTACTGCGCGGTATTGTAGTGGGGTTGTGTCGGGTTATACTGCGGTTTCACGTTATTGTATGGTTGTTGTGCAATATTGTATTGTTGTTGCACAGTGTTGTATGGAGCTGGGGCTTGATTGAACTGTGGCGTTGCTTGCCCAGTCACCATTTAAGCATGTACCCTATATGCATCTAATGTTATTTCCCGCATCATCTCCATAGTCCTACAATCTTTATCATCGTGGCCCACTGACTTACAAAAGGTGCAATATGAATTCTTTGGAACTGTCTAGTATTTATGCATCATCGTGCAGTGATAAGGTTTGTGACCCAGTTTCTTGGATATTTCAGACCATAATCCTCCCTGTGGTAGCATATTTGGCATACCTGTAGCCATATACTGCATGAATGTTGGGAATCCATTCTTGTGGTGTCCTTCCATCCTGCATGTGGTGCACCAAACGGCTTCTCATTTGTCCTTGTTCTTATTCTAGTTCAACTCAAATGTTAGATTCTTCAAATCCTCCTTCAATTCCTCAATAGTTGGGTTTTTCTATTTGTATTGGTTCTCTTCCAGTTGCAAGGATTCCTACAGAGCCTATTCCTGCATCTGAAATTTATGTTGTCGTAAGGGATATTTTATGTATGGGAGTAGCGAGTTGACAAACAGGTGTCGATGATGCATCTCGTTCATAAGGTATTTTAGTTTTCCCTTTAGTCGCTTGAATCTCTGGTCAATCTCACATATAGACTCTCCTAGTTTTGTCTTATCTAAATTATCTCGTTCATGTACTGATACTCTGAGCTCGGCTTCTGGAACTCATTAATCAGTAGCTTCTTAATGTCTGTCAGTGTCCTTGTCGTCCCAGGGGCACTATTTTTGTATAGACTCATGTACCAGTCTAGTGCGCGGTCTCTTAGTGTAATTGCTAGCTACGTAAGTTTGGTATCTTCATCAGTGATCTGCTTTTCTTCCTAAATATCTGAACAAATGAACAAATGCTTCTCAGGGTCTTATGTTGCTTCCCCTCGAAATTCTGGTAATCTAATAGTGGGATCATATCCTGCAATTCTAAGTACTGAACTACTACCTCCTCTACGCATTGTAGATACTTGACTAGTGCTTCCTAAACTGGTTCCTCCAGTTTTTTCTCCTTGAGTAGATGTGCTTCTTGTTGTCGAACTTCATCCGAACTTTGGTTATCTAAATGGTTGTGTTCTCTTTGGTGTATTAGTCGCACATGGTTTTATGGGTTCCACACTGACATTAATATGGATAGGATGGATGCCTTCTCCTCCTATTCTTGGGCCTCTCGTCTTCATCTCATATGTTGTGCGAAGTATTTCCTCAATCTACTCCACAACCTGAAGATCCTCTACCTCTTCCTCATCGCTCTCCAAGCCTTCCCTCGTGGCTACAACTCTCTTCTTGGTATTCACCTTATATTGGTAGGGTACTCCGCTACACTTCGTTCCTGATGATGACAAGATCCACTTGAGTTGGTCATCATCCATCATGATTGGGTCCAAGGGTTCCTCCTCCTTCTTTCCTTTATCCTTACCTCCTTCCATTTATCCTCTCTCTGTCAATGTTTTCCCCCTTCCCCCATGCACGCAAGGAAGTTTAGTTGTCTGATTCCATTGTCATTACACCTTTTTTATATAGCAGTATCTTAATAGAAGTATACAAGTATTGAATGTACCTTCCTCGAGGTCAACATAGAAATTATTTCTCTGTTGCGTTGTATGACTTCGTTGTGTCAACTAAAAATTCGGTGATGAAACCTGCCACAATACTGCCAAGCCAAAAGTATATTGCACGGGTGAATTTGTTGTTCACCTGCTGTAACTTCTAAATCTATACTGGAGTCCAATATAGCTGTCGAATTCGGTTCGTTGTGTGGTTATCCTTCAACCTTAGTATCCACTCCTATAGTAGATGCGGAAAATCACAGAAAAAGAATTTGTGTAAATTAGTAAACACGTATTTGTCTAGATATTTGTGAGGTGTGATTATAGGGTTTCTATTGTATTTTTGTGCAAAATCTAGCTCTTTGGTTCTCAACCAGCCTTTGATTTATGCTTTCATGGGGTTCCAAGGTCTCAAAATTCTCTCCTAATGGCTCATTATTCTTCTTTTTCCGCTCATTCTTTTCTCGCTCAATATATCTAATCTACTCAGTCCTCTCTTTTTACTATTAACATGGAAATGAAACCATTTATTGGTTACTACTCTCCTTTACTGTCTGATTTATTGACCCAGGTTTCATGTCTTTTGGGTTCCCAACAAAGCCTCTAAAACTATCGGCCCTCTTGGTAAACCAAAAGGCAACACAGTACACAGAATGCACTGCGTTGTCTCACCCGAGATAGCTTTAAATGGGTGGTTGTAAGACTCGGGTGTTTACATCCTAGGATTGAGTATGAGATAGGGGTTTATTAATCAGATTTATATACTATGAATTGAGATTGAAATATACTATTATTCACGGGTGTGCATCTATCTTCCACAGTTTATTTCCCGAACAGCACAATCATATTTCATAACAATATATTAACTCATTCATTAAGCATAACAATTGACTGCTGAAAGAAAACAAAGATATACATGCATTCATCACATTACATAGATATTAACGTGGTTCACCCCCCCTCCTAGGCTACATCCACAAAGATTTGGATCTTGGCTCTTTTATTATGGTAGTTTTGCACCTCCAGCATCACGCACTTACAATTCCCTCAGATGGGTAAGATCTGTATGAGGTGAACTAGATCGCACCAGGCTCCACAGCTTGCAATCTAATATTCAAATATTCCTTCTATCCTCTATTCTTAGCTCAACAACTTACAAAAATGGTTCATAGACATATAACATAATGCATCAACTCGTGCATAACTATGATGGAATACTACAAAAGTTGAACTAATACAAGAGTGAACCAACCTTTCTATGATACCTGTGTATCTATATTTATATATATCAGGTTCTTCAGCCATTTACAAATTATTACCAAAAACCTAACCCTATCGACGTTAAGTCTTCCTCCCATGCACGCATGTTGTTCTTCCTCCAGATGTCACTTTCCTTGTGCACGCTTTCTTCCATGCGTGCATGTTGTGTTACCTTCTAGTTGTTACTTCTGTTTCTACATGCTTTCTTTCCCATGATCATCCTTCTTTCCACTTCGTCCTAGTGCCAACATGGAAATATTGAAATTGTAGGAAATATGGTCTGGGAAATGGCAGAAATATAAGTCCATAAGGAATACCATTGCTTATTGGTTGAAAAAGAGCCAAATTGTGATGAGAAGGAAATATCATACCAATGGAATCTAATTCCAATATGGAACAGATATGAAAATAGAAATGTGAGATTGGAAATATGTGGGTAGCATATTTGAAAAAGCTTATGAATATGGTTCTAATGTGGAACAGTTCCGAAAATGGAAAATATGAAATTAGAAATCCGTGGGTAACAAATTTGAAGAAAATTTGGTTGATATTAAAGATAGTATCTCATGGATTATCGTATGCATGTGATACCGATGGGATAAAAAATTAGTCCTTGAGGGGTAGATGATGGTTTTCAAGCTGGGAAAGCATGGAAATGGCTAGTGTTGTGAAAAGAAAACCCTATGATATTCCATGATCACCATAGAGAATGTCATGTTGTTGTAGCACGGGCAAGAGGGATGCCTCGATAGAGAAAGTTAGAGGGATTCCTCAGCTGTAAGACTTGATGAAATCTTGAAAACTCTTCTTGTGTGAGAAATCCTTGGTAGGCAAGATAGATCGCTCGAGGAACTATATAGCAGAGAAGGGGATGCCTAAGACTGAGCATAGAGAGTGAGTGGCCACAAGTAATAGGGGACCTCGATAACTCTTGTAATCTGTTGAATGAGATCATGAGCACAATGGGTTTTGGAGAAAGAATTTTTGGGAGAACGGCGTTGTTGGGATCTAAAGATGTCCTAAAAAAAACCTCTATGCATCAACCAAAGGTATGCGTTGGAACAAGCGTTTTACTTGTCGCCTACGTAGGTTCTTACCTTCCGTTTTCAATACCCAACCTCCAGAGATGCAACACCTGTAAAGGAACAGCAATCATAAAGGGAATGATAGTTGTTCTATTCAAAGGAACAGCACGACCTGCAAAAGGAAAAGAAATCGAAACAAAAGGAATAGCAGTTGTTACATTGGGCCAAACTAATGTTGAATTAATTGCATTGTAATATTTACCCAACTTATCTAATTTGTCAACTTGGGGTTCGTAAACTAATGAAGCACACGCAAATTATATGCAATATTGAAGCGGGACTAATCTAATATAATGTTTAAGCTACAACTGAAATTGAATCATTAATCTAACACACGACTGAAATAGAATCATTAATCTAACACAGGACTTGGAATTGAATTAATCTAGTTGCGTAAATGAAATTAATCTAGGAATGAGAAATTGCGTGAAGGAATTAATCTAGAAATGGAAAACTACATGAAGGAAAAGCAAGTACAACATGTGAAGAGTTAAATAACACAACAACATATGTGATCTCATGCCAATGAAGCAATCTTCTATTATAATAACCAAATCAATCTTCATAAAAAAATAATAAAATCATGAAAACCAAAACCATGAATCAAAGCTAAGAATCCCTTTCTCTTTTGAATCCTAATGACTACCATTAATGACTACTATAATTCTCTACTTACAACTGATTGTATTCTAATTTCTCCGAATTGAATTCTCATGAAGAGAGAGCACTCTCTTTTATACATGAGAGCCTTGAAGATAAGATAACGATCTCATTATTACAGATCCACTTTTCTCGCAACCTATTTCCCATTATTACAAAATATAATCCCTTCAAATCCTCACACATATATCTCATATATCTTGGAAAATATATTCCAACCAAATCTCCATGATCTTCTCCTTGGAATGGGCTTGAATTATCTCCTCAAATATTGAAATGGTGGAGGAAGTATTCGAGAATTCCTTTTGAATTAATCCTTCTCATATTCCTACACATTACAAATCTCACACATATTTGAGATATATATGAAAACATGTCAATTTTCTAACATTTAATCAAAAATTCTCTTTTAATACTAAAATGAATAAAGTGGAGAACAATAAGGTGAAACCCAAGTATATTTATGGAAATGATATCGTGAAAGGTTAATGGGGCGATGAAATGTGAAGAATGATGAAGAGAAAGGTGGATGAGAATAGGACATTTATGATCCCCAACATACTCTCCAACTTAACTTGTTGCATGTCCTCATGCAACCATGCATGGATATTCTCAAGAAATTTTGACATTTGGATGCTGGCTTTAAGTGATTATAATGAATGTTTCCATGATGGAATTTACATGAGTAACAGCTGGCATTTTCTTATGGTTGGTTCTTGTGTGAAAACCATGAATATAAAGAATGTTGGTTCTTGTGTTAACAACATTCATTTCATTTATTTGTTCTCTTGTTGTTATGATAATAATTTTTCCATAGTCTTACTGGAAAATGTATGCTATAAGTGTGCATAAGGAAACATCATTGAGTATAAGAAAGCCCCTTTTTTGTATATTTGTGAATCATGCCAATATGTATATCAATGCTTATAAAACAAAGTGCAACATAGTATATTGGAAAAGAAATGTTCATAAATGGTAAATGAGACGAAAAAAAATGGAATAATGATGGTGGAAAAGTGGATTGATGATAGTAAATAATTTCCCCTACCCCCCAACTGAACTGGTTGCATGTCCTCATGCAACGTGGCATAAGTCATAGAAGTGAAAAGGAAAGGGAAATTGGTGAAGGAATTCTCCAAATTATTCATTGCTAGCAGTTGAGGAATTACATGATTAAAGTTTAGAAAATAACATACCTCCACTTACCCAAAATGTTGATGAACTATGCAATAGGAATATGGTCGATGTGGCTGCTAGGTCATGGAAGATGTCACTACTGCAGGATCATATGGAAAGTGATTGTTGTTTTAGTTGTGACTGTTGTCTACTGGATCATAGAATGTGAAGTGGAGGAAGATGAATTGTTGTTGAATGCACCATGAAAAAGAGAAGGTATAAAAGTGGAACTGTGGTAGTCTCATATGGCTAAAGTCATGTTGTTGTAACTGCTGATAGAGTCATGAAAAGTGTATAGTCTTCGCCCGCTGCTAAACTTGATGGTACAATTCTAATCATGCGAATGAATGTGTCGATGTCGTGCATGAAAAGAATTCATTGGATTACCGATCAATGATGAATGTTGTTAACCAATGCGAGGCAACTCACCATTGATGTCAATGAGTGTCAAGGTACCCGACTACATCTGGCGAAGTGTGAATGAATGAGTTGATGTTGAGCCACTTGAAATATCTGACGATCAAGGGACATTGATGTATTCCCATGATTGTCAGTGAGAGAACTTTCCATTAAGGCATGCAAGCCTCCGGGTACTCAAAATGGACTCTAGTCTATATCCCAGATAAGGTGTTGACGTCGATGGGGCAAGACTTAATGAAAGGTGAGCCTTAAGGAATCCCACATCACTCAACACGAGTTCGAATAAAAAGAGTGGTAGGACTATAAATGAAAAGATCCCAGTAGTAACAGTCTTTATGGCAAGGCAATGTAGTCATGGAAAGAGAGATGGATAGTTTTATTGACAAGGAAAATTGAACTAAAAAAGTGAAAGAGATGTATGCGACTCAGAAATATAGGCGTGTGTGAAGTCATGAAATATAATTCAATGTAAGATGGGCTTCAACACAGGGATGACCAGTCTGCTTTGAAGGAAAAATGGAGGAAGACATTCATGACGCAAATAGGTTTATGAAAAAAATTTTGTGTAACTAAAAACATCATGATGTTTATGATGAGTAATAACTCCTTCAAGTAGTCAACAAAGCATGTCTTCTTCTTCTTTTTTTAAGTTATTGTGATTTTGAAAATCATGTCAACAACAAGATGTGATCGTCTGCGCGCCTGAAAAAAAACTTAGTACAAATCCTGCATGAAAACTTGTGAGATGTTCGAAGAAAAACATAACATGCAGAAAGAAGTATAAATGCGAAAAAATAAAATGTGTTTTTATACCTCTTGTCGTGGTCTTTGCACGCGCGCTTGTTTCATCGTGGATTGCTTTCTTAGCATAAAATCGCAAAAACATGTGTTCATATTGTTTTCAGGAATTTTATAAAAACGTCCATTTCCAATTGTTATTTGTTTTTGTTGTTTTAGTCATTATTTTTTTATATTACTTTTTTTTGTTTATAATAAAACAAAATATAAAAACAAACAATAAATGTTTTTTTTTGTTATTATAAAAAAGAAATTGTTTATAATTAATCAAACAATATATGTTTTTATTAAAAAAATGAAATTGTTTATAATAAAACAAATAATTTTATTTTTTTTTGTTATTATAATTGTTTTATAATAAAACAAACCAACAATAAAAAACAAATAAAACAAAAAGGATAAAACAAAACAAACAATGCATGTTAACTTTCATATACCTGCGCCAGCAAGCCACCATGAATGCTCCAGCTGGATATGAGAAGTTCATGATATGGATCTACTTTCCATGCTTTGACAATTCAACGTATCATTGTTGCACAGAGGTACCCGAATTACTCCATATTTTTTTGATAGCAGGTCTTTGAAGGAGCATGCACGCAGTCGTGGATGCTAAAACCATGGGAGACTCCAACAAAACACATAACAGATCATTAAATCGCTAAAAGTGCATTAAATCACTGGAAATATGGTGTGGATGGGGTTTGACCCCATAACCTCCACCCATAAAATCGGATCTCCTAATCATTACGCTCAATTCTTATTACTGTTTGTTTTTGTTGCAGGTTGCTACAAGAGTGTATTTGCAGGGTGTAACAGCGAACATTAAATATGATTTTATCACAAACGGAGAACTAGAATGAGCTGAAATTTTGTGTGCAAGTTCCTACCAATCGCATGCATCCCCACACCGAAAATCAGAGATACCCACATCACGAATTTTCAGAAAACGATAAAATGGTTGAAGGTGAATGTGTTGATTTTCTCGAAAACCGTGTACTGGATTCGGCTGAAATTTTGTGGGAAGGTTCCTATGGTCCCAATAATTTTGTACGCCAAAAATTAGATTCATTTGATGCACAGATCTTGAGATATAAGAGAAATAGATAAAGGTGACTATTTTTATTTTCTCGAGAACCGTGTACTAAGTTGGCCTGAAATTTACTAGGTTTTTTTATCATCACATAGTGCAATTCCTGTCAAAAACTCATAAGAACCCACATCCCAGTTTTTGAGATATCTTCAGTTCAATTTTTTTATTTTTTTTATTTTTTTTTTTAAGATTTTGTTTTTGTTTATTGTCTTACTGTTTTGATCTGCAGATGGAAGATGCGCAAACATGTATTTTTTTTATTTTTTTTATTATGTTTTCAAAAGAATAAAATAAAAATTTATTTTGCAAGCTTATTAAAAATCTATGAGCAAATGGAAGACAAAAAATAGATTAGGAAAAAAAAATTGTTTTGTCAATTAATTGATATTCCTAAAATCAACCAATCAGTCATCCTACTTTCTGATCCTCTTGATCGCACGAAGCGCGGAGGAGAGCATACTTATTCTAGCAAAAATAAAAATAAAAACTTGAAAATAAAACCCTACCTACACTACGCTAATTAGAAATCATAGAGTAGTTACGTATAATCAAACAGCCAATGTAGCCATGCACGCAACAGTAATAAAAATATGTTATTTTTCAATTTCACAATTGACAGTCAGGAATATGTATGGGTGTGCGAAATTAGCTGCTGAAGTTCTAAAATAACAAAATAAAAAGGAAAACTAAGTGGAAGTAACCTAGTACTTTCTTGAAACCAACAATCGATCAGGCTTTCGTAGGCATAATTTGTCTTACTCAGATCATAATGTAGCTTCTTGTTGTCCTCATCGACCTCCTGCTCGCCTAATTGTTCTTTATTAAATATCCAGGATTCTTTGTATGTCGATTCTTCATTCGCCTCTAGAGGAGTAATTAAGCTTCCAGCTACTGTCAAGATCTCCTCTTCCAAATAAGGGGAGATCCTGACTTTTGCTAGGACCTGAGTGAGTTGGTCCAAGCTTAAACTCATTATTAAACCATGTTAAAAAAAGGATTCTCACAGCACCCAAAACCGAAATAAATAAATAAATAAATAATGAATAAAAGAATTCATACTGAAATGGAAAACAATTACTCTTCACGGTTGCGGAAATTAAAATGTTCATGATAGTTGGTAGGGACAATAAGGAATCTACACTAAAGCATCTCTATGACCCTTAGAACCAACACATGTAGATCATGCTTGCAAAATTGAAATTTACACTAACTTGCGAGAATTGAAATTTACACTACCCTACATGTCCTTACCCATATGTCACCTCAGAGTTAGGATCATGTCTAATCACACTTACATGAAAAAGAAATTTAAACTACCACACTTGTAGGAATTGAAATTTACACTACCCTACATGTCCTTACCCATATGTCACCTCAGAATTAGGAGCATGTCTAATCACACTTGCATGAAAAAGAAATTTAAACTACCACACTTGCAGGAATT
>JZKD02S1072324.1:809371-829747 GCA_000966675.3 Picea glauca | reverse complement strand
TAACAAAATAATAAAAGCATGAAAACCAAAACCATGAATCAAAGCTAAGAATCTCTTTCTCTTTCAAATCCTAATGATTACCATTAATGACTACTCTAATTCTTTACTTACAACCGATTGAATTCTAATTGCTCCTAATTGAATTCTCATGAAGAGATAGCACTCTCATTTATACATGAGAGCCTTGAAGATAAGATAATGATCTCATTATTACAGATCCACTTTTATCTCAACCTATTTCCCATTATTACAAAATATAATCCCTTCAAATCCTCACACATATCTCTCATATATCTTGGATATGATATTCCAACCAAATCTCCATGATCTTCTCCTTGGAATGGGCTTGAATTATCTCCTCAAATATTGAAATGGTGGAGGAAGTATTCGAGAAGTCCTCTTGAATTAATCCTTCTCATATTCCTACACATTACAAATCTCACACATATTTGGGATATATATGAAAACATGTCAATTTTCTAACATTTAATCACAAATTCCCTTTTAATACTAAAATGAATAAAGTGAAGAACAATAAGGTGAAACCCAAGTATATTTATGGAAATGATATCGTGAAAGGTTAATGGGGCGATGAAATGTGAAGAATGATGAAGGGAAAGGTGGATGAGAATAGGACATTTCTGATCCCCAACAAGCGTAGCAAACGAGGCAGATTGGACCAAGAAGGAGAGCACGCCATATTTTGAGGAAAATCAGTGCGCAGCAAGATTTGCGGATATCCGACGCAGATGTGGATAAACCTAGCCATGTTAGGGTTAAGGTTTTTGAGTCATATTGTAAGGGTTTAACCCATTTTTTTAATATAAATACAAGAATTCTAAGGAAGAATGAGGCATATAAATATGGAGCGAGAGCATTAACATATATTTAGTATCTTTGGGAGTCTTTGTTGAGTTAAAGTCTGTTTTGAGAGTTGTGGAGCTCATATGGAGTTAATCTGGAGATGTACTTGAGGTACAAGTCGCAAGCTATGGAACTTGGTGCAATATTGGTCTACATCACTACTCTCTATTATTATGTAATGCATGCAACGCCTTTTGATGAATAATAAAATAAGAAAAAAATATTTTTGGACGTAGCCCCAGGGGAGGTGAACCACAACAAAACCATGTGTGCAATGTGTCTGAATGTTTTACTATTTCTGCAGTTATATTTGAATGGTTAGATAGATTAATGAATGGCTTACTTATAGCACCCACTAGAATAGATATGTAGAATGAATGTTATAAATGAGTGAATGAATGGATCTGATGAATATTATAACAGAATGCATGGTTAAATATAAATAAGAGTAAGAAGAACAACCTCAAACCCTTCCATGACTGCAGACACCTGAGTCCTGCAGTCACCCATAAGCCATCTCAGGTGAGATTGTGTTGTGCACTATGTGCGCAGTGTAGCCTTCTAGTTTACTAAAGGGGCTAATGGAGATAAGGGTTTTGTTTGAGAACTAAGGCAGAACCTGGGTCAACCCATACATCCAACAAATGGTTTTGTTGTCGGCTAGAACTCAAAAGGAGAGTTGGGAAGGGGTTTGGTGAATAAGATGCAATGGTATAAAGGGAAGTTCAGGCCATGGAATCCTATAGATCAAGATATTGAAAGACGGTTGGAGAAAAAGAATTTGGAGTTCACACAGAAAGATAATAAGGGTTCCAGGTATACACTACGCCAGTACATACAGAGGTATATGTTTACTAATTTGCATGAAGAATATGTTTGTTTCTTTCCAAAGTTATTATATGAGTGGTTGTTAATATTGAAAGATACCCATCCAACTAATTCGATTAGGCCAGTAGTGTGGACTGTTGAAAATATCGTGCGGTTGGGAAAAGTTAATAAAAAATTCACACACAGTGGATTTTTGGTCAAACATCATTATTGCAGGGTTTATCATTGAGTTTGCAGTAGATACAGCGAATTCATATACTGTTGTAGAGAACGATTTCTTGGAAGGACCCATAGGGAGATACATCATGTCTCTTTACACGTCAATCAAGATCTTACTACATGATAAAGGTGCGATGACCAAGGAATCAGACAACTAGATCACTCTTTGTGCACGAGGGAATTGGGGAAATCACTAAGGAGGATCTAAGAAATGGAGAAGGCTCTGGAGAGTAGCCAAAATAAGGAGGAAATGGACCCCATAATGATGGATGATGAACATACCAGGGAAATCATAAGGAATGCAGGTGCGATGCGTAGTGGACGACCCTACCAGTATAGGATGAATAATAAGAAGAGGGTTATAGTAGAGCGAGAGGGCTTGGACAACGATGAGGAAGAGGTAGAGGATCTTCGCACCACGAGGAATATTTAGGATATCTTGAGTGCCACATATGAAAGGAAAACCATAGGTCATGGGTCCAATGCAAAAGAAGGCTCTCCATTCTAGATCTAAATTAGTGTGGAACCCACAACCCCATGTGCGACTAAGAAAACTAAAGAAAAAAAAGTTAACCAGCAAGTGATTATTGGTAGAAGAATTTTTCCAGGACATGGGTCCAGTAGCAGAAGTGCAAGTTCAGTAAGTAGCATTCAAGTATCTACACCGCGCAAAGGTGGTAGTTCAGCAAATTTCACAATGGAAGAACAAGATCCAACCATCAGGTTACCAGAGTTCTGAGGGGATGGGTTAGATGACCGAGAAAAACATTTTTTTATCTGTGAGAAGAGATGGGAAGAAAAGAAGATTACATACGAGGATACAAATGTTGCACAATTGGAAATCAAGTTCAGAGACCGCTCATTAGATTGGTACATGGGTCTCTCAACTAATAACCCAATGGGAACACCTACAACTGTAGCAAATGTGAAGAGGCAGTTAATAAATGAATTTCAGAAGCTAAGCTCATAAGACCAGTTTATGAATGAAATAATAAAAATCAAGCAAAAACTAGGAGAATCAGTCTGGGAAGTGGACCAAAAGTTCAAGAGGCTAAAAGGTAAGTTAAAGTACACTATTACTGATACACAACATAGACATTTGTTTTTTAATTCTTTTTTTCCACACTTGAAGTATCCTTTGAGACAACAGAAATTCCAAAGTCAAGGTGAGGCTCTATAGGCAACCTTACAGGTAGAGGAAAACCAGTACAAGCATAGAGATCCAATTGTGGAAGATTTGAAGCAATATTCTAAGAACTTAACATTACAGTTGAATCAGAACAAAGGAAAGGAGAAAAGAGAAGATGCTCGATGTACAATGTGTAGGATATAAGGTCACCACAACAATGAGTGTACATTATTTGCGCAGTATATTGGAGTGAGTATTCCAAACCCTTTAGCTTCAGGAGGACCATGGTGAGAAATTTCCAAAACACATGGGCATGATCCCTATCATTTCCCCCTAATGCATAAGTATTGAGGAGTACATTTTGTAACTTTTGTAAGTCGGTTGGACATGAAGACAAGGACTGCAGAACCTTCGATATGATGAAAGAATGGATTGTAGACACATACATGGTGCAGGTTGAACATGTAATGAGACAAACTACATAGCATCCACAGTATAACACTGTACAGCAGCCACAATACAATCCCATGCAGTCGTTTGTAGCACAACCACGATATAATGCACAACAGTTTCAAGGGAAACATCAGTATAATACTACACAATAGTGTGAAACACCACATCAGTAAAATAACCCACATCTGTAGTATAATCAAGGACCTCAGTATAACACACCACGTGGAGATGATCAGGGCAACAGAGGTGGAGGTCATGGAGGAAGAGGCTCTGGACTATAGTGTGTCATAACTGTCAGAAGCCAGGGAACGATGCACGAGACTTCCCACAGCCACCTATGACATGTATGTACTGTCATGCAGCAGAACATGAAACAGAATATTGTCCTACAATTTTGATCAAAATATAGGACAAGAGGAACCAGACTAATCAAATTGTGCAATGGATCAGGGTGGAAAAAAAAGAAGAAGACGGAAAGAATATTAACATAGTGACTAGAGGTGGAGATAAGACAGGAGAAGATGCATCCAAGAAGGATCATGACTAGTACCAATAGATTAGGAAGAATATAGTGCTTGAACATAAGTTTGATGCACACAAAGAGAAAGAGATATTCAAGGAAGCTAGGCATGAGATCTTCAAGGAAAACATTGTGTCTACTTTAGGAATGAAGCCATTCTATGACATACCTTCATTATTTTATCAAACCAATCAAGAGCAGTCTTCAAAACAAGTAAAATAGAAACTTTTTGGGAGCTTATGTCAAATTGTTGAGTAATAAAAATTCCTTACAAGTATTGCAGAATTTGTTAGAAATGTGTAACCCTAGGGAAGAAGGAGTAAAAAGAGTAAATCAGGTCCGTAAGAAGAGAAGAACAAGCAAGGAATTTAGATTGAATCCCAACATAGGAGATTTCAATATGGGGGATATTATATTAGACTTAGGATCTGAAGTCAATGTTCTGCCAAAGAAAACCTAGGAATTTATGGGAGAACCACAATTGGGGTATTCGCCTATTTAGTTGAAGTTGTAAAATTAGCACAGAGTGGTGCCAATAGGAAGGTTGAAGGGGATTTCAGTAAATCTAGATAGCGTGCGCACCATGGCTAATTTTGAATTCATTGACATAGTGGACAATACTTCTCCATATACAACACTATTGGGTCTGGATTGGGCTTTTGATAACTAGGCTATTATCAATTTGAAGATAATAAAGATGATATTTGAGTCTGGAGAATACAGATTTATTGCGCCATTGGATCCCTCAGAAGGAGGAGGGTATGTAGAACCTACAGATAATATTCTAACAGAAGATGTGAATAATTTATACAGAACTACCGTAAGCGAAGAGGATTATATCAACCCAACTACATATGACATGTTCAGTAGGAGGAGTATTAGTTCTTGTGCTTCATACTTTGACATAGGACTGGAGAACTGGAAGCAGCGACTACATGAATTATCTACTAGGAGGTGTGCCAGAATGACATGTGCACTGAGATGGGTTGGTACAGAGGTAAGAGAACCTCCTACTTTTTATGGCTTGAATGATTTAGAATACTTTATAATGAAGTATAAGGTAGAGGTTATGGAAAATCACAGATTACGAGCATTATATATTTCTTTAAAATCTACACCTGCACGATGGTGGGGTACACACAAGGAAAAGATCAACAAATGGTTTCAATGCAAAAGGTTATTGTGCATCATATTTGACGCAGAATGGGAGCATAAATATGAGGAGAAATATGAGGGATTTGGAAAACCTCAATAATATGTAGCTAAGTGCATGGTTCAATGGAGATTAGTACCACTAGAAGAATGCCACACCATTTTATTCACACACTAGAATGCATTCCGAAGAACTGGTACACAGAACAGGAACAACGCAGAGAAACTGCTAACTGGGAAGAGATACAACAAAACTTTGTAGTTACATTTTCCTTTGAGCATGACATCCCAAATATTGATACAGCACTAAAAGTGGTAAGAGTTATGATATCTGAAGAACCAAAGTTTGAATCAGTTCCATCATATCAGAAGCAGTCTAGACAGACAGTTGAACTATTTCTACATTGTTATCACATCGTAGAAGCAGAAGAATCAGCAGAAGATAATTCGCGCAATATCCAGATCCCGGAAGTGGAAGGTGAAATGGAAGTAGAATGTCCCAATATGGATTCAAAAGATTATGTTGCACCACTAAAAATCAAGAAGGTCAACATTGGAGCTGATGAAAATCCAAAGATGGCCAGTATTGGAGATTATTGGGATAATCAGACAGTAGAGAGGATCAGAGAATTACTGCACAATTACAGTGACTTATTCCCAACAACATTCTCAAATATGAAGGGGTTAGCAGGAGAGATAGGAGAGATGAAGATCCCATTGAAGCAAGAAGCAAGACCTATCAAACAGAGGTCGTACATATTGAATCCAATATACAAAGAGAAGGTGAAGACAAAAATTGACAAGCTGCTAAAAGTTGGTGTTATAGAACCTGTAGAAGAGCCAGAATGGATCATTCCTATGGTGGTGAAAGAAAAGAAGCAAGCAAGGATCATAATTTGTGTAGATTTGAGAAAATTGAATGATGCTTTCCTACCTGATCATTTTCCTACCCCATTTACAAATGAAGTTTTGGAGAATGTAGAGGGTCAAGAAGCATATTCGTTCACAAATGGATTTCCAGGTTATAATAAGATTAGGATCGCGCTAGAAGATATACATAAGACAAAATTTTCTATGGAGTGGGTATCATTTCAGTATACAGTTATTCCATTTCAATTGAACAATGAACCAGCCATTGTTTCAAGAGTAGTAGTAGAATGTTTTAAGGACTTTATTCATAAGTTTTTGGAGGTTTACTTGGATGATTGGACAGTGTTCAATCTGTTAAAATATCATGTTGAAGTATTGAGGATGATGTTGGATAGATGCATACAGTGTCAGATATCATTGAACATTAATAAATGTGTTTTAAGCACACCTTTTGGGATTTTGTTAGGACATGTGGTGTGTAAACAAGGTTTGTTGGTTGATCTTACTAAAATTGTTGTCATAGTTAACTTACCACCACCAAAGTCAGTGCACCATTTAAAGAGTACATTGGTCCATACAGGATAATACAGGAAATTCATAAAAGGATATGCACAGATTACTGTGCCAATGGAAAAGTTGTTGAAGAAGGATACTAAGTACAAGTGGAATGATGAATGCTAGAAGAATTTGGATATTTTAAAGGAAAAAATGGTTATTGTACCAATTTTGGTTTTCCCAGATTGGTTAAAGGAATTCCATGTGCATGTGGATGCATATGAAATTGCATTAGGAGCAATATTAACCCAGCCAGGAGAAGGTGATATATATCACCCTATTTCTTTTGCAAGTAGGAAGTTATCAGATTCATAGCAGAACTATAGTACTGCAGAAAGAGAAGGTCTAGCTATGGTGTATGATTTGTAGAAATACATACATTGCTTGTTAGGAAAGCACTATAATACATTTACAGGTCATTCAGCTCTGAGATTCTTAGTTAATAAGCCAATGTCGGGGGAAAGGATATGAAGATGGATATTATTATTTCAGGAATTTGACTTTGAAATTGTGGTAAATCCTAGAAGATTGAACGTGGGACCAGCTCACTTGTCCAGAATAACAAATGGAGAAGAGATCAGTAACTTGGAAGACAACTTTACCGATGAAAAATTGTTTTCAGTATAGGTTGCCGATGAATATTTTGCTGACATTATTGAGTTTTTGAGTACATGCTTTGCACCAAGAGAATTTACTACTGCACAGAAGAAAATTTTGGTGGTCAGAAATGTAGATTATCATTTAATTGCAAGTCATTTATACAAACTTGGAGAAGATAGCATCTTGAGGAGATGTGTGATGGAGCATGAAAGACACATTATTTTGGCAGAGGCGCATGAAGGGATTGTAGGAGGACATTATGCAGAAAAAGATACCACGTAGAAGGTATTGCACGTAGGATTATGGTGGCCAACAGTTCATAAGGATTCAAAGGAACACTGGAAAAAGTGTGATGTTTTTCAAAGAGTTGGGAAACCATCCACGAGGGATGATATGCCACTGAGACCATAGGTTAATTTACAAGTGTTCGATAAATGGGCAATAGATTTTGTAGGTCCAATTAATCCACCAACAAGAATATTAGGTTCCATATATATTATTACAATGATAGAATACTTGAATCGATGGGTTGAGGCAACTCCAGTGAAGGATTGTAATGCAGAGACTGCAACATGCTTTGTATTTGAGAATATAGTGACAAGATTTGGATTCCAAAGAATATTGATGAGTGATCAGGGGACTCACTTCATCAACAGTACAATTGAGGCAATTCTTGAAGAATTTAAGATATACCACCAAAAGAGTACTCCTTTCAACCCTCAAGAAAATGGAACAGTGGAAACCTTCAATAAGATTTTCGAGAATTCCTTGACAAAGATTTGCAATGTGAACAAAGATGATTGAGATTTGTAAGTACCAATAGTACTTTGGTCTTATAGGAGTTCCTGCAAGAATATAATAGGCCAGACACACTTTAGGATGGTGTATGGACAGGAAGCAGTATTTCCCTTAGACTATTTGATACCAAGTCTATGCATAGTAGCAATCACAGATATGACAGAAAGAGTCTATGATGGAATTGGAAGAGGATAGAATCATAGCAGGATTTCGTCATGAGGTACAGAAAGCAAAGGATAAAGCATGGCATGACATACATATCAATAAGGAGAATTTTAAGGAGGGAGATATGGTTCTCCTCCATGACAGTAAGTATTTGCAGCACCGAGGAAAGCTCGAAATGCATTGGCTCGGGCTATATCAGATAAATTTTGTCACGGATGGAGGTGTTGAAGGCAAGGAAATTCAAGGAAGGGTGAATGGTAGTCGACTGAAGTTGTATAGGGAGAGTCGACCTACTGACTCTCAGTAGTTGTAGCACAGGAAGTAGACTTGTACATATTGTAAATAATAGGAGTTAAAATAATAAAAAGGAAGACAAAAGTAGAAAAATGAAAAGAATTAGTTAGAGGAATAAGTGATACATAGATAGTTGGGAATGATAGCACGCAGCAGGCATAAATTGGTGCAACATAATTCAAAATAATGTACGTAAGAAAACTAGGTATCACGCGATGAAATGAATAAATAATTGAAAAAGAAAAAAACAAGTGAGAACATTAATGACGGGGTTTATAAAAAGGGAAAATCACAGACAAGTTCGACACTTAGCGATTTTTAAGCAACAAAGCACTTGAGAGCACGAGCAAAGGGTGATTGAGAAAGAAGGAAATTCAGTCAATTGTGTGAAAGGATAGTTAGATGTCACCCCCAAAGGTTGGCACTCTCGGTCAATTTGTCAGAGTGACCTGACAGTCAGGAAGGAAGAAGGAAAGAATGGAAAAGATGGAAAATTTTGTGGAGCTAGAGGATGTTACGACATCATAAAATAAATCCATCAGCCCTACCAGGATAGAGGAAGAAACATCAACCGTAGAACAAGTGAAAGTGGGTTAGAGCCCAGAAAACCATAACGGCATTCAAACCCTAATCTTGAAAAACCTCCAGAAGCAGAGGAAAAGGACAAACAGAAGCAGAAATTCATAGAAGAGGAAGTCATGTTCGAAGATGTCATAGGACAACAAGAAATAGAGGGAGAAGAAGAAGAATCTGAGGATGAAACTGCAGAAAAAAAACCTAACTGTGGGTCAGAAGAGAAAAGCACCAAGTGCAATAGAAATCACTTTACATCATCTCCTAGACATTGTAGTTGTAGTAGAAGACATGCTAGGGAAGGTGTTGAAGTTAAAATATGTGGATCACGATGTAACTGACATAGTGAATTTTCCTGAATTTGCACAGGAAGTTTACTTGGAGAACAGAGGGTAGGTATGACCCTTAGGAAAACCCATTATGGAGCCCGCGTAGTGGATCCTAGGTCTTTACAATTCAGGCATTATGAATTTGCTAGACATACCACAATTCGGGCATTATGAATTTGATATACATACCACATTTCGGGTGTGGTAAAAATGTAGGCCTATGTGTGAAGCAATTGTTGGACAGGGTACATGGAGGTATCATGTGGATGGATAGGCTAGTCCCCATAGATTTGGATCTCATATCCAATATTACAGGGTCACCTACTAGTGGTGTAAAGCCAAAAGCATATTTGGACAATAAAGCCAGGGATAAAGAAATTGCAAAAGAAGTTAAAGCATAGTTTGAAACAAATAAGGGAACTAGGGGTATAATAATAAAGTACATCAATGACCCTGTGAAAAAAAATTCTACAAAGTTGATGGCTTGCAAACTTTTGAAGAAGTGCAGAAAGGAAGAAGCCCCAGAGGGATTTACAGAAGTAGTTGTGCAGTGTGCAAAGGGTGTAGTATTGAGTTGGACACCATACTTGTTGAACCAGTTTTTGATAGATTATAGAGATGTATAGGATAATGGAACAGAATTCCATTACTCCTGGTTGTTAATACTAATAGCATTGGTGGGCTGGCAGGACCCCAAATTTTCAGTCTTTTTGGATAGAAATGGGAAATGCCGCGCAGCGTGGTATACAGTTTTATGGCAGTAAAAGGACTCTAAGAATTAGCAGGCGAACAACGCGGTATTTTCCATGTTCTTGGAAGACATGCAACAAAATAAAACCAATGTTTGGAGGATCCCAATCAAAGTAGTCCAAGAAAATGAAGGTATTGTGAATTTCAAGGCTTCCTTACACCATATGTGGATTCAGTCTAGGAAAGACCCAAAGAAGAAGTGGTCGAAAATGAGGTATTGTACATCGCGTGAGGAATTAAACTGGATCATGAACGATTGTCTTGCATAGTGGAAGGTCCCAGTCACACAGAATAAATGAACAAATCCCACGGATCAAGGAGAAGTAGGAACATATAAGAAGATAAAAAGTCCAACAGATAATACAAGGAAGGTCGCAGAGCGCGGTCAAGCTTTGAGAAGTGGTGCAACAAGCAAGAAGCTAAGGAAGAAAGATATTGTGTAAAGGGATGAAGTAAAAGGGGATGGTGAGAAGGGAGATAGCTCTCGTCCAAAGGAAGTATAGGATGAGTAAGTAGTAAAGAATAATACTAAGGTGCAGACCTCAACCCCACCAAAGAAAAGGACTGGAACACAGGAGGGAGAGATAAGGAAAAAGATGAAGTATCACAATAACCCTCCAATACTTACTATTACAGAAGATGATGCAGAGTTCATCGCAAACAAAGTCCAATATAGAGGGGAGGATGAAGTATGTGTAGTAGAATCACAAAGAGAAGATATTATGGAAAATCTAGCATAATTTCATGACATCATACAGAGGTTGCACCTAAATACAAGGCATCGTCCTACAGAGCAGCAGAAGAAAAAATCCCAAGAAGCACCAAAGAAGAAAGATCAAGAAGAAAGAGTGCAGATGGTGGGAGGTGGATGAGAACATAGTGCAGACACCAGTGAAGGACGTGAAACATTTGGAGTTGGTTCTGGTGAACATACCCACAAAGGAATTATATGGGCTACAAGCAAGCGTAATGCAGGACGTTCAGTCTAAAGCTAGGGTGAATGCCACCAACCTAGCATTCAACTGAGAAGTTAAGGAGATTTTTCAAGTGACCTGTGAGCATAACACACTAGAGAAGGAGGAGGAGAAGCAACGCGCAAATAACTTAGAGAAGAAGCTTGGAGAATTATACAGTAGCATCCCAAACTACACACAGGAATAGGAGGTTACAGTAGAAGAGAAGATACAGAAGATTATGTAGACAATGGAGAAGTATAAGCAGTAGATAGCGGACTTAATAGAGCAATTAACTCCAAGCACACCTCCATAAGTATAGGAACATAGAGAGAAAGAGGCTACTACACACATAGATAGAATAGCGTGGGAGGTAAAAGAAGTGGTAGAGTTATATGATAGAACTACACATATTTGGACCAGCCTGGAAGAGGATGAGAAGATCCCGCAGTTGGAGAAGAGATAGAAAAATAAAAATTAAAGAGGCAGAACACCATGGACATATCCTTGCGATTGAAGGTTGTGTAGGAGCTGAATAATCTGCAGGCAGGAGTAAAGGATACACAAGAGGAGAAACAAGCAAGGAAAGCTCATTTGGATCCATTTCAGCAGGAGTCTGAAAGCATGATAGAATAATTCTAGACAGAGAAATCCATCTTGGAGCAGGTACACAATTAAAGTAGAGAAGTGTTGAAAGAGCACGTGACAGCGCAGGTTTTGGAGATACTAGCAGGAAAGAATGCAGAGGCCAAGGAGAAAGTGAGAGACTTAGAAAATAATCTTAATGCACTGGAGGTAGTGTTGCAGAAGGTAACCTAAGTCTGAATGGCTCAAGACAAGCCACATGTTAGTGTTGGGGGCCTATTGGAGCAGGCAATTTTGGGAGAATGGTGCATCAAACAAGGAATATTGGACGAAGAAGGAGAGCGTGCCATATTTTGAGGAAAAGCAACATGCGTGGAAGGATTTGTGGAAATTTGGCACAGATGTGGATAACCTAGACATGTTAGGGTTAGGGTTTTGGAGTCATATTGTAAGGGTTTAACCCATTTTTTTAATATAAATAGAACAATTCTAAGGTAGAATGAGGCATCTAGATCTGGAGCGAGAGAATTAACATATATTTGGTATCTTTGGGTGTCCTTGTTGAGTTGAATTATGTTTTGAGAGTTGTGGAGCTTAGATGGAGTTAATCTAGAGATGTAGTTGAGGGTCAGGTAGTAAGTTGTGGAGATTGGTGTGATCTTGATCCACCTCACTACTCTTTATTATGATGTAATGTGTGCAATGCCTTTTGATGAATAATAAAATAAGAAGAAGATCTTTGTGGACGTATCCCCAGGCAGGTGAACCACGGTAAAACCCTGTGTGCAATGTGTTTGAATGTTTTACTATTTCTGCAGTTATATTTGAATGATTAGATAGATGAATGAATGGTTTACTTACAATGCACACTAGAATAGATATGTAGAATGAATGTTATAAATGAATGCACAAATGGATCTAATGAATATCATAATAGAATGCATGGTTAAGTATAAATAAGAGTAAGAAGAACAACCCCAATCCCTTCCATGATTGCAAACATCTGCGTCCTGCAGTCACCCATAAACCATCTCTGGTAAGACTATGATGTGCACTTTGTGCGTGGTGTAGCCTTTTGTTTTACCAGAGGAGTCGATGGTGATAAGGGTTTTGTTGGAGAACTAAGGTAGAACCTGAGTCAGTCCATACGTCCAATAGTTGGTATGTCAAGTAAAACAATGAGTCGATTAAATATGGCATCCATATGAATGTAGATCCATGAATTGCACAGATAATTTTTATGTTGATATGTAAATTTTTCCTCTTGAAATATAAATAGTGATAAAATGTTTTTTCATGAAATTATGATTAATATGCTTGTTGTGTGAAATGTTTGTAGACATGTGCTAGATGCCAAGAGTCTGGGAAAGGACTAGACCAAGCAAAGGAAAACACTGAGGAAGTAGTTGAAATATGGGATCATGTTTAGTGTTGTTGAGATCCAAAGAACACCGAGGACGATGTTCCTTTAAGGGGGATGGGATTGTAATACCCTTGTTTCCCCCAGTTTGTAGATGTAATTATATTATTTTTTATTTAAAATTCCAACCAGTTGATTGTGGGTTGAATCCTTAAAAGTACTAGCCATGATGCCACTAGAGGAATGAGAGGAATATCTACTAAGGGAAAAGTATTTTTTCTTGAAATATTCAGTTATTTCCCTTAAATTTGATTCCAAGACAAAACTAGTTAATGAGGGAGGACTGGTGGTTGAGAAACCAACCAACTCCATGAATATAGGTACGAGAAATCTGGTTGGGACAACAAAATCTACCAACCAAAGGTGTTAGCACTAGAAGTCACACCTAGATTGTTGTATATTTAAGCTTGATACCCATCAGAATGTGAAAAATAATGTTTTAAAGAGTATGCTAAATGGATGTGAAACTTAGTTTAGGATTTTAATCACAAAACCTTCCATGAAATACACACTATCAATCAAGGCTTTAAATAGATTCAAATCAGTGTTTAAGAGATATAAATGAAAGATAGAAGACTTAGCAAGGAAAGTGAAATATGTGTATCAGTTTACATCAAGTATTTTTGGAACACATATGGAAGAAAAATCATTTGAATAAGAACTCCTTAATACAAAGAGAAAATCACTCTGATCAACTTGCATGAAATACCACAATAAATCATTTAATACAATAAAGAAACAAGCATCATGATGAATCCTTCACTAGGGACTAATACCAAAGTGAGATAGAATATAGACGACGGTAGGAAAAAGACTGATTTTTCACCATTAAATATTCTTGAATATTTTCCATACATCAGGAAAAATATGTTACAATAATGAGAGACTAAAGACAAAAGTTTCCTCCTCAACCATTCAAACCTCCTATCAAGTTGCAATCTCTTAAATAAAAAAATCTCTAAGAAAACCTCTTTAGAATTCACCACCTCATTTCATCATAGGATTCTATGCCTTAGAAAGGTGTGGTAATAGGTGTACAACAAGAAAGTAACAGAATTTTATTTTGCAGGAAAATGTTGGCAACATATAGAACAATCCATAACAACTGGTGATGTGGCTTTACTACATGCATCTCCTTGAGGCAGGTGGCCTTATAATGTGAAAATGAACCTTTGAATGTTGGTACGAGTTCAACTTGACACCTAGAAATCCCTCTCACCTTCAAAATATTCATAAATCTAAGTTTGCAACATAGCACTGCAAATTATCCTAAAACACCCAGTCTGTAGCGCCAGTGAGTCCAGGCGCTACGAACTTTCCTGTAGAAGCCTATTTTCTTTCAAAAAATATTATGACCTTTAAAACATGTCCAGAAGTACGATAAACCTTCTATATATGCTACAAACTCATTGCAACCTGAAGTAACCTTAGAGAAAACATAAAAAGATGCTAAGTTTAGCTCAAAATCAAAAATCATCACGTAGTGTTGTAACTGCATGCAAAAAGTAAACCATGACAAAAATGATGTTGATGTGGAAGATTATCTTGTATTCATCTTTTGATTCTGGTACTCCTTCTAGTAGCCACCTTAGCCAACATATCTACACTCCTTTTTGCCACTTCTTATTTGAAAGGTTGTAACTCTGCTTTTAATTTCCTGATTTCAGCTTGGCAAGCTCTCTTCTGCTTATATACATTCTTAAGTTGTCTGTGAAGGGGAAAAGACCTCTTAGCCATGAACCTTGATTTATCAATTGTCTACTCATATACATCTAACATCTCCTTTAGCTTAATTAAGGACTCCAAATATTCCTTTTTCAACTTGTCAATTTCAGTTTTTGCATCCTTAAGTTGTCTCTTGAGTCTCTTGAAAGTAGGGTTACTTTCATGAGGAGGAGTGTTGATATCAATACCCTCCATGGGATTCTTGGAAAACTGAACTTTTTTCTTTTGTTGAGATGAAATATTTGTTGTACCATCCTTTATAGGAACATGTTGTCTAGTTTTTGATCTAGTAAAAGGTCTTCTGGATTTGACTGTTTCCGCAGCAACTGGTGGGGAAAAAACAATTTTTTTGCCTTTCAACTTCCCTCTTTTTCTTGATGGTATTTCCATACGTGTAGGTTCTGCCACAGGTGAAACTTATTTGTCAAGAGGTTGTGAGGGACCACCTTCTTCTTCTTTATCAATAGCTTGAAAATATTTATCCCTCTTGGTCATCCTCCTCTTCTTTCTTGAATATGAATGCACGGTCTTCTCAATAGGGGTAGGAGTGTGTCTTTTGGACTGTGGTGTAGGAGAAATATCTAACTAAAAATATGGCGTAGTTAGGAAAGTTTCCCAGTCAATGTTAGTATTCTTCAACTCTTCCAGTACTAACATCTTGATTAAAATAGAGTGAAAAACATTGGTGTCCACCTGCTTGGACTTAGCATGGACTCTATCTGACATATGGTTGGGACAACATAAGCTACCATCCAAAGGTGTTAGCACTAGAAGCCACACCTAGACTGTTGTAGATGTAAGCCTAATACCCATTAGAATGTGAAAATTAATGTTTTAAAGAGTGTGGAAAATGGATGTGAAACTCATTTTAGGATTTCAATCACAAAACCTTACATGAAATACACACCAGCAGGCAAGGCTTTGAATAGCTTCAAATCAGTGTTTAAGAGATATAAATGAAAGATAGAAGACTTAGCAAGGAAAGTGAAATATGTGTATCAATTTACATCAGGTATTTTTGGAACACATATGGAAGAAAACTCATTTGAATAAGAACTTTTTAATCCAAAGAGAAAAGAATTTTGATCAACTTGCATAAAATTCCACAATAAATCATTTACTGCAATAAAGAAATAAGCATCATGATGAATCCTTCACCAAGGACTAATACCAAAGTGAGACAAAATAGAGATGATAGTAGAAAAAAGACTGACTTTTCACCATTAAATATTCTTGAGTCTAATCATATAAATCTAACATCTCCTTTAGCTTAATTAGGGACTCCAAATCTTTCATTTTCAAATTATCAATTTCAGTTTTTGCATCCTTAAGCTACCTCCTGAGTCTCTTGAAAGTAGGGTTACTTTCATGAGGAGGAGTGTTGATATCAATAACCTCCATGGGCTTCTTGGAAAACTGAACTTTTTCCTTTTGTTAAGATGAAATCTTTGTTGTACCATCGTTTATACGAACATGTTGTTTAGTTGTTGATCTAGTAAAAGGTCTTCTGGATTTGACTCTTTTCTGCAGCAACTTGTGGGGAAAAAATAAGTTTTTTTCCTTTCAACTTCCATGTTTTGCTTGATGGTATTTCCATAGGTGTAGGTTATGCCACAGGTGAAACTTCACTGTCAAGAGGTTGTGAGGAACCCCCTTCTTCTAATGTATCAGTAGCTTGAAAATATTTATCCCTCCTCTTCTTCCTCCTCTTCTTGCTTGAATCTGAATGCATAGTCTTTGCAACAGGGGTAGGAGTTTATCTTTTGAACTATGGTCTAGGATAAATATCTAATTGAAAATATGATGCATCTAGGAAAGTTTCCCAATCAGTGTTAGTCTTCTTCAACTCTTCTAGTACTAACACATTGATTAAACCAAAGTGAAAAATACTGGTGTTCACCTACTTGGACTTAGCCTGGACTCTATCTGACATCTTGCCAATACTCCTGAAAATGTAAAAGAGAAGGTTCATGGATTCTCTCCCAGTGAAGTGTAGTAGTAACCTGATATGGTATTGATATACCATATTGAACCTTCCTTCACATGTGAAGTACATTTGGATGACCCTGAGCATCTTGTCAAAATATTTTAGCATGTGACTTCTAGGCATTCCTTTGGATAGGTTATCTTCTTGATACTTAGGTTTAAATAATTCCTTGGAGAAAGAAGAATTCAAAGACATGGATTTAAATCACTTCTCACCACAATCAAGTATCTTTGTAGCTACAAAAATACAATGCTCAAAGACTTCAAACTCTAGCATACCCACCTTAGTCTTTGTTCCAATGAAATTAACTGCAAACATCTTAAACACTTCAGGATACCCTCTTTTCATTTTCTAACAAAAATTAAGGCAACCCACCCTCTAGAAAGCTTCCTTGAAAAATGGTTCAAAATTGATGAGTTGCATGTCATGTGGTTCATCTCTCACATTCTCTCCCCCCTTGTGGATCTTCTTTCCTTTCTAACTATCCATAATTATTGTCTTGAAAACCTCTTGTAGCCTCTTATGACAGTTCTTATGTGAAATATAGAATAAAACAAGGATTTTTTGGGTTTGATTACAGCGTTGACATACTTAGGGTTCACCTGACTGAAAAAATTTATACACAACAATAGTATGAAGTCGATCAAGTTGCAAGTAGGGAATGATAATAAGGACATCAATTCAATCTGAGTGAAACTTCGGACAGGAAAAAAGAGACAAATATGTGTAAACAGAGGGTTTGTAGTGCCAACAACTAGTTCACGGTGCCAGTGTGCAACGCAATTGAACTAGGATTATTGAAGGACTGACAAGACTTTCCATGTCTGAGAGGGAACATATAATGACTAGTTAAAACATGGGCCTTAGACAGATTTCAATTTTGACAAGGGTTTGGCCAATCAAAAGACAGAGGGTTCACAACGCCAGTCTGCAGCACATAATTTGCAGTGTGGGGTTACAATAGATAGTTTGCATAGCAGAATGGGAAGTGGTTAATATTATTGTTTGTAAAAGAAAATTGTAGGATGACCCTGTGAGATAACAATATTGAACAATGACTAGGTTTTAGAACACCAAAACTGTGGGTTTTAATGGTGCAGAGAGTTGGCAGCGCATTGAACATTTAACAGTTTGCAGTGCCAACAATACACAACAGCTTTACATTCTCAATCAACCATTGAAGAAGCATGCAGTCGTCAAAGGAGTACCTGGTATGTATGAACTTAGGTTGGTGCTTTGTGAACTCGAATTGGACTTAAATGAAAGCATCCAATCTTTTTCAATCTACTATACCCAGTTCGCAGCGCCAGTCTACAGCACCAGTTTTCAAACTCCAGTAGCATGCTTCATGGAAATTGTTAGAGTTGTTCCTTGACATAATCCTAAAAATCATAATGAATGGAATGTGTTGAAGACAATGAGATCTCCCCTAACACATTTTCAAAATGCAATGATGAGAGATTAGTCCATAAGGTACTTCTTAGTACACTGCGAACTTTAGGTGAGTTGGCAGCGAGTAAATATGACATCTGACTTGACCTCTAAACGGTTGGAAAATTACCTAATGGATCTTGTGTACACACCCTTGAGGCAAGACATATGATGATGATGATTTTAAGACTAGGGTTGAGACCCATGTTGACCCTTATTTCCTTCATGATGTTAAATAATAGCATGACACCAAGGCTCTAAACCAAGACTAAAAACAAGACTATGCTTATGGAAAAATCAAAATTTGAGTTATGACATGAGATATAACCCAAAGCCTAAGATTTAAAGACCCTATGACTCAAAAAAGTACAAATCCAAATATTTTTTGAACCCTACACATATTATCTGCTAACATAAGGCTCCGCAGAGGATGGAGACCTCCCTCTGAGGCTCCAAGAATATGTGGTTCCAGTGCCTTGTGTTGGCAGCAATAATATAATTGTTATTTTTATTAAATAATCTGCATAGTTGCCTACACATGGTCATGAAATTTCATTACTCTTCATGAACAGTTTCTGAAACGACAGTTGTAAATCGTCACTTTTACCTATCGTCTATTCATTCTTCTTTTTCATGACTGAAATCATGAAAACTTATGACTGCAATTACCATTTTAAATTTTCATTGAAGGTAAATTGTTTATATAATTTATTATCGAGTTTTGATTCCTTGTCATGAAGATATTACCCTCTTTCTTTTTTATCCTAAGCATGCCTAAGAGATTGATAGTTTTAATGAACAAAAGACCCCCACCATTTGATTTTTTGTATGGGTTTGATCTTCGATCATGTCTCTTTCACAAAACTTTTGATTATTCGATTTTTTGACTTACCCAACTTTGTAATCAAACCATGATGCGTGAACTTATGTTTATTGTAAGTGTTTTGGTCCTAGCTTGTACTAAATGCAATGGTGGAAATATGATTTGCAGACTGCCATCATTTCTACGCATGGCCTTGGGATTCGCAAAACCTCCTTCACATGCTTTTCAATTAAACTCCCATCTCATCATATCAGTCTTTACAGCGTTCATTGTTAGGTTCGGGTTATGGCTCTGGACTATCTCACAAACCCTCTCTGTGCATTGCGTCTGATTCATTACCCTTTCATCCATTATGGCTCCTATTGTGAGAGTTGAACCAAACAACATTCAAACTCTGCTCTTATATGACGATGCCAGAGAGGGTTTTGAGAGTAATGGTTGGCTGGCATAATGAGTTAACAGGATCTCTGTTTTTTTTTTTTTTTTTATGGTATTCGCTCAGACTTACCTCTTCTACCTCTGTCATCTAAACCCCCAATTGTTTTGAGTCGCTCTTGTTACAGTTTGGTCAACCCCGTAATTGCCTGCCAAAGACACGTTTTTTTGCGAGAGCTATTATGAGAAAATGGTTATGAATTAGATCAAACCCTTGAAAACCCATAACCAAAATGAGCCCTTTCACCTTCATCAAGGGCAGTTTCCCCAGAAATTGGATCATTCCAGAGATACAACTCGTCCTTTAGAAGTCAAAATCTTAGAATTGCTTTGTGGCTGAGGTGAGCGTTTTAGTCTGCTTGCAAGTGTTGAAACGTTTGTTACCTACTCAGGCCTGTCTTGTGACCACCTACAGCAACCCTGAACCTGACCCAAAAGATACTAAAAAGACTCATGGGCAAGCTACACATCCTAATAACTCTGTTGTCGTAGTTACTTGCAAATCATAAGATCACTGTAACTGTGTCCATTTTATGTTCTGTTACCAAAACTCAATCTCCAGCGCATTGTTTCGCTTTTGTTCGGAACAACCTTAAGATCCATTGTAGGTTTACTTCGCAGATAAAGTGGCTGGATATTCTCTATCGAACAAAAATTGGATGCGTTAATAGGTTAGTTTGTCATTTTATTTCGTTTGCTAGTTTATTTTAGAAATTTTATATATATATATATATATATAATATGATTTCCATTACCTATTATTTTTTGTTCGATTAAGTAAGTTTAATATGTGATTTCAAGAATGTATACATCCAAGAAAACAAACCAAAAAATTAAATAGTGTTTTCACTTTCTTTATTATTGTTATTAAAGGAACCAATTTACATTTGATTTTTACGAGTTTGGATTAAAACTCAT